>CAJVPY010000954.1:0-21994 GCA_910591965.1 Dentiscutata erythropus
AACTAATCGTAAATTTTCGTAAGTTTACGCTCGCGTAAAAACTTGCGGAGGTTTACGCCTATTTATTTTTGCTGATGATCTGCTCATATGTGTAATTAACAATAAACGAAGATAAAATATCGTTAAAAATCATGTACTTTTCTTGATACATCTCTGGAAATTTTCTGTGAAGCATATACATAAGCTCTTTGAATTTTCCGTGTTGATGCTTCATAAAAGTTAGATAAAGTGTTTTAGCTAACACATTCTTGTATTCATTGATACGAAAATTGCGCTTTCCAATATAACGATTAACAGAAAGATAATTGATATTCTCATCGATTGTTTGATGAAAACTAATCGGTTGTTTATGTTCCATTTTTAATACAAATAAAAAATACATAATTTATTTTCCTCTTGGTATCAAAATTTGATACTAAGAAGAAATTCACAAGTAGAAAATAAAGTCATCAGTTAAAATTTTTGGTTTATTCCCAACCAACCTAGCATAACAATCATCACATAATTTATGAGAATGATAAATATAATTTCTAAATTTACATGCATAAATAAAACAATTACAGACAAATGTTTCAGTTAAATACGTAAACTTTAAACAAACATCACATATTTTCTTGTTAGCATCTAACATAAAATCCTTCTTAAATAGGTATAATCTGCATCTTGAACTGATTTTGGATTCGTTTTTTCCCAATCGAGAGTATACAAAACCATTCTCTTTATAATGAATTAAGTGTTTTTTGTTGTCCTTAAACCAGATCCACCGAGCGTCAACCATCTTTATTTCCTTGTAAAAAACTAACTTTTGTTCATTGGAAATCGGATTAAAAGTATTTATGTATAAACAATATTTAGATGGATCTTGAATTATATTAGTTAATTTAATCTTTGGAAAAATAACTTCTTGAACACTTTTTGAATACATTAAATCGAACGCATCATTGAACTTTTTAGAAATCAAACGAAATTTACATTGATCTTTAAAAGGGAAAAATTTAAAAATAATAATCATCATCTCATAAGGAAGAAGTGAAAACATCTTTATTAAATAGAATAGAATAAAATACACATTTTTATAACAATTTTTATTAATCATTTCCATATAAAATAAAAATAAATAAATTAAATACAAAAATTTGTTTTCAAGCATAAATCTTCTTTAAAATCGGTTAAAGCCCTCCAATGATTCTAAAAAAATCAGAGGATTAATAAAAGATAGGGCACGCATCGCTCTGAATATCTTCTGAACATTAATATCATCAACAAGAAATTTATATAGAAGACACTAGTTAAAAGTGCGTAAAATATATTCTTGTTTTATCTTTTTCTGAATTTCTCGAACAATTTCTTCTTGAGAAAGACAGTCGATAAAAAACGACTTATAAAGTTCAAGCTGTTTAATGTTTTTCTCGATAAAATCATACACGATTTCATCTCTTTCATCAATTTCTTGAAAAAGAATACAATCAGAATTTTTTTTTTTCATTTCCCTGTATTGTTGTTGTTTTATGATTTTTCTTAATTTACAAATTTCAACGAAAGACATTTTTATTTTCTTAATCTGGAAACAATACAAATTTATAAAGATTTAAATACAAACAAATTAATAAATATAGTTAGAAATTACCAAATGTGGATTCCATATTTGGTAATTTTTTGATAGATATATGGATAATTTTACTAATCAAAACGTAATTTTTTATTAGAATTTTCATCATAAATATCTGTAGTAACGACAGAATTTTCAACATTTTTTCATTTCTGTGAAGTGCTGGATTCAATCTGAGGATCTGTATTTTCTATTAAATTTTGTGAAATAATTTGTTGTGATTCGCAATCCATACGATACTCGAAAAGCTCTCTACTCCTCGGATAATCCTGCAGATAACGATGCTTAAACTCTGGAAACTTGCGACGCCAATACACCGTGTGTCTAATCATAACATGCTCTCCTTCGATTCCCTTGTTAAGAATCATACTCTTCTCTATGACTTCTGCCGGAGTATTGCAACCATTTCTATACTTGATGTCCCAGTTCATGCTATGAAATTGCTCCTTGGTACCTCAATTTATTCCTTCCAACTCACATTGATGACATGTGATTTTTGTTGTACGCTTCTCAATATCATCATCCCACACACCATCAAACTCAATCACGAAATCCAAACGTCTACCAAACTGTCGAAAATCACGCTTGTTATCATCCTCATTTCCTCCACGATTGTTGAAATTATACGCTTCAAGAGGATTCTTTGTAGTAGTCATAAATATGTATTTTGCAAGAAATGGAGCAAAGCCACTATGCTTAATCTTCACACTACAACTCGAATCGTTTAGCAAATTAACCATGTTATTCCACTCGATCTTGGTATAAAACTTGTCCAAGAACACAATTTCTTGACCATTATACTCATTCCACCAATTAGATCCTGACCTTTGCTTCATGTGTTTGTTATAGTATTCATCTTTAAAAAGCTCCTGCACCAACCCAGATTTACCGCTTCCACCTGGTCCAAACAAATAAAAAACCACAGGTCGCCAGAATCTTTGTAAATCTTTCTTTCGTTGCTTCTCCACATCAGTATAAATCACTTTCATATCGATATAATTATTACTATATCTAACTTTATCTTTGTTTAATTCAAACACCTGTAATGGTGAATATCCTTCCAAAAGCTTGTTATTCCCTTCAATTATCGCTTCAAACTCTTGTATCTTCTTCTCTTCTAGCTCATCAACAGCACTAGAAAATTCCTTGGAAGCAGAAAGATCTTGATAAACACCAAATACAAAAGGTCCAACCACACTTTCCAGTAATCGATTTCCATCTCTATCAACCCAACGTGCCCATTTTCTCAAAGGTCTGCAATTCTCGTCACATGCATTACAAAATTCATCAAGATTCTCATAACTACACCGACATTTCTTCTTATGAAGCTCACATCTCCCATATGGTTTAGTACTGTAAGCAAGATTTTGCTTCGAATCACTATTGAGATATTTTGGAAAATTTATCACTGTGTGACCGAATATCTTCTTTGCAGATGGAACAGTTTGACGAATCTTGAACTGGAAATAAACTTGCTCGTGGAATTGTCTATTAGTTGTTGGTTTGTATTGTCCTGAGCAAAACGTTACTCCCAATCCTTCCAATACGTTAAAATCTTCTTGTGTTTTTGGTAAAACACGTCTGCATTGTATGTTCTTTTCTACACAATTTGAGCAAATAATATCATTACACTCTCGTAATTTACAACATTTATCACAACTATTATCCTTGCAACGCCAGTGATTTCGAAGATATAGATTATATTCTGGAACGATTCCAGTCTTCAAGTACTCTTCTTCTCATGCTTGTTTTTCTTTTTCATTTAGATTTTTTTTATATTTATAAGATTCCAAACAAGGAATACAATAGAAAACAGTTGACATAGAATGTAAAAATCTAGTTGGTTTTACCACAACCATTTTTATTAATAAAACTAAATTTTACAGTATATAAATCACGTTATTTATATATTTAAAATAAAAATTACCAAATATAGACAATCTATATTTGGAATTAAAATTACGGTAAGATCGTATTATAAAATTGACATTGAAAACTAAAAGATATACATTTAATTTTAAACACCAAATTACTTCAAGAATCGTTTTAAATCTGTCGATCATCTTAAAAATTATAAATATACTTAAAATTGCACTGTATAATGTTATCATTTATTGTTTAAATAAATATCAAGATGGAAAACAAATTAATATTTGAAACGAAAATAATAGAAGAAGAAAAAGAAATCCAAGAAATGGAAGAATTAAAAAACATTAGAAAAGAACTAAGAATAGAAAAACACATTGAAGCTGAAAATGGATATAAAGATAATGATGAATTCAAATACGAACTACAAAACATCGAAGAATTGGATGAATATATTGAAAAAATTACAAGAGATCGGTATAAAGAAGATATATCTCAAAATGCTATAGACTTAAAAAAATTAACATCCTTGAACCTACAAGCAAAAAATGAAGAAAAAAAAGAAGACCTAAAATTGAAACTATCAAGTAATTTTTATGTGTTCCTTTTTTTTTAAAAAAAGGTTGTAATGTCTAACAAAAATTTCCTCAACCGATGGATATAGACGATATTATTAAAATCAATGACGAGAATGAAGACTATAAAAATAGCTGTAGAATACTATTATTATATTTAGGACGTTATCTTACGGAAGAAAACATATTTTCCAAGAATGAAAAAGATAAAACCGCCTTCTTTTGCTTTGAAAAATCTGCTAAGTTAGGTTCTGATGAAGGATTATTTAAACTCAGTTATTGTTATCTTTATGGAGTTGGAATTGAAAAAAATTGTCAAAAGGCTTTGGAATATTATGAAAAGGTTAATCATATGTATGTTAATTTGACCGCTTTTATCGAATCGAGTAAGAAAGGTGCTAAAGAAGAAAGAGAAAACTTTGAAAGATACATTAGAGAAGATAATAAAAACAGGCTTGGATATTGTTATGAACATGGAATTGGAATTGAAAAAGATGAATATAAAGCATTTATTTATTATCAAGAATCCGCTAATATGAAAAGTGGTGAAGGAACATTTAATGTTGGATGTTGTTTTGAAAATAGAATTGGTATTGAAAAATTGAAAAACAGGGCATTCAATTATTATCTTGAAGCTGTTGGTTTAAATTACATTCAAGCATATCATGATGTTAGTCGTTGTTATGAAAATGGTATTGGAACATTGAAAAATATTAACATTTCAAAGATGTATTATGAAAAATTTAACAAATTAAATTAAATATTATCATTGTAATAATTTAAATTTTATTTAAATATTAGTTAATAAAATACTATAACTTTACTAAATAACTCCAAAACTGTAAAAATTAATTAGAATATAAAGTCATTGAAAGTGTAACGTAAAAATATGATATCTCCATGATTTTCATCAGACAAATTCTCGTCAACTTCAACTCTGTAAAGAACAAGATAAAATTAAAAAAAAAAAAAAGAAAAACTCGCTTATTGAAAAAATTGTCTGTAAACTGCGTTGAAGTATTTAGAATAGCAAAAGACAAACTTGGCTTTTACTAAAACCAATAATTACTAGATTGAACTGCAGGGGATTTCGTAGTAGACAAAAAACTAATAGGTTTCTATTTTCATCATCATAAAATATTTTCATCAAACATCATTAAAATAGTAGAACGAATACGTATTAAAAATTACCTAATGTAGAAGTCTATATTAGAAAATTTACAAAGTTCTTAAATATAAATACACTAATGGGATCTAACCATTATTCATTTCCGAATGTAGATTTATATATTGAGAATTTTCCAAATGTAGATTTCTAAACAAGAAAATTATTAACAAATCACATGACCTAACAGACACAGGTCCGTATTTTGATCAACGTAAATTACTTTAAAAATCCAGGATATAAAAAGATAAAACATCATTCAATTGATAAAATGTATTCAAAACAAATTTTTATTTTTCATTACAAAATTTGAAGTTGACGAATGGAAAAGAATTTCGGTAAAATAATGTATTGTAATGATGAAAAAACACTATAAAGAAAAGATGAGTTGGAGATTGAAAGAAGCGACAATTTTAAACTTGAAAGATAAAAAAGAAAATGAAATTGATATAATTTTAAATGATAATTTAACAAATTATAAATTTTCACCAAATTCGTTTGCTTAAATTGATATATTTAAAATTAATAAACAATAAACATACTAAAAAATTTTAATCGTTTCAATCAAAAGTTTTTTTGTTTCAACTAAAAATTCCCTATCGTCGCAAACAATCTTATATTTACATTTAACAGAATTATTTAGTATAATTTGCTGCCCGTGAATTGGAACTTTCTTTAACTCATCATTATCATCATTTTCAAACTGCTTGTAAATTTTGTTATGAGAATACCTATAATGCTTTTTCATTCTAACAACAACAAAAGAATTACGCTTGTAATATTGATCGCAATTTTTACAGAAAAGCTGTTTTTTATCAAAACTTTCGTTAAAATAATTCCAAATTTCATGCTGTGTATAATTTCTTAGCATTTTCGATAACTAAAGAAGAAAATATGAAAAAGACATTCTTTATATATTAAAATTTGTAAATTCTTTCTAAAATAAACTTGAAACGTACCAAATTGATATCTCTCGAAAAAACATAGAAGACATGAAATTTACTCCTCGCAAGATATGCATGAGCATATGTGCAAGTTTTAATAGTAAAAAAAATTGACATCTCTCTGCAGCACTATTAAACACATAGGAGATATGAAAATTTTATCTCTCTCCGCAGTAATTAGGAAGAGATATGAGCATACGTGCAAGTTTTAATAGTAAAAAAAATTGATATCTCTTCGCAGCACTATTAAACACCTAGGAGATATGAAAATTTTACTCTCCTTTTTGCCGATCTTTTTTTACTATGACCAGAGGCGGCAATGACCCACAAACGTCATTTGTTTACGTGTTCTTACGCTGTAAACGCATTATGTTTTGGATAGCATTTTCGATAACTAAAGAAAAAAATATGAAAAAGACATCCTTTATATATTAAAATTTGTAAATCCTTTCTAAAATAAACTTGAAACGTACCAAATTGATATCTCTCGAAAAACATAGGAGACATGAAATTTACCCCTCGTGAGATATGCATGAGCATACGTGCAAGTTTTAATAGTAAAAAAAATTGACATCTCTCCGCAGCACTATTAAACACAGGAGATATGAAAATTTTACCTCTCTCCGCAGTAATCAGGAAGAGACATGAGCATACGTGCAAG
Source organism: Dentiscutata erythropus (assembly GCA_910591965.1). Classification (NCBI taxonomy): domain Eukaryota; kingdom Fungi; phylum Glomeromycota; class Glomeromycetes; order Diversisporales; family Gigasporaceae; genus Dentiscutata; species Dentiscutata erythropus. The sequence goes on from CAJVPY010000954.1 coordinate 6,821, forward strand.
TTTTAATAGTAAAAAAAATTGACATCTCTCCGCAGCACTATTAAACACATAGGAGACATGAAAATTTTACCCCTCCTTTTTGCCGATCTTTTTTTACTATGATTTTACTATGAGGGAGATATGAAAAAATTTACCCCTCTTTATATATTATCTCTGGAGCTCTAATTAAATTGACCTGAGTCAGCTTGTATAAAAAAATTTTTTTTTACAGTAAGTGGCTGAGTCAATTGAATAGAGGCTGTGGCTTAGCCAAGTGGCGTTCGATCGAACGCTATCTTTATTGGCAATACACAGAGTTTTAGAGTTGAGTTTTAGATTGTATTGCCAGAGGTAGCAATAACCCGCAAACGTTGTTTGTTTACGTGTTCTTACGCTGTAGCAAACGTGTAAACGTATTATGTTTTGGATAGCCGCCGACTTTTTCTCGTAACACTATCAGAGCTATAAGAAAAAATACGCTAGTCGACACTAAAAGAAATACTTATAAAGAAGGTTCTACTAAGTAAAGGTCTCTTTGGGTTTTAAGAAAACTTGTAGAGGAGGTTTTTAGAATCTTAACGGTAGTTAAATCATCCAAATTGGCTTGGTGGATCCCAAAATACTTGGGGTTAAAGGCGCGAATATAGGGATCTGCAAAGTTACTGTTACACAAAGGACAATCATCTATTAGACGATTGTCCTTTGTGTAACAGTGACTTTGCAAATCTCTATATTCGCGCCTTTAACCCCAAGTATCTTGGGATCCACCAAGCTGATTTGAATGATTTAACTACCGTTGAAATCCTAAAAACCTCCTCTACAAGTTTTCTTAAGACCCGAAGAGACCTTTACTTAGTAGAACCTTCTTTAATTTTCAAAGGATTGCTTTAGCCAATTATATTATTGCTTTAATTTTACAGGGGTTGTAAAGACAAAAAATACACCAACTTTAGAGCAAGATCCTTTTAAAACTACTTGGTGTTTAGTTCTATAATTTTTATTAAAGGATTATCAAATACTAAAAAATATAAGTCTTATATTTAAAATTATTTTTTATATTTACTTTCTTGAATAAATTAAAGAAAAGTGTTTTTTTTGTCAAATTTTATATATAAATTTGGGTGAGTCAACTCATTTGATTTATATGTAACAACATTTTGAACCCCTGTAGAGGACATGTCCTGTGTCTGATATGGAAAATGTTAAAATGTAAATAAAAGTATTAGTGATATTTCAACACACCAAGCAAGTTAGCTACACAGAATACTATCAGATACTAGGTTAGTCGCTAACAACTCACCAATCATAATAATTGAATAGTAAATGACAACTCGGAAGGTTCTATCGCCAATCGATTACTCCACGAAATTAACTTCAGTTAAAAATATATATTGTTAGATAAAATAGAATATTAAAAATTATTAAATCAGAATATACATATTTTTAAGATAATTAATATTTTAAAAAATAAACATAATAAAGCTTATACTTACCCCCTACTAATTTGACGGAGGCATTTGTTGAAATATTTGTCAGATGCATATTTTTAATATCACAAATAGTTTAAAAAAATAAATATAATTTGTCAGATGCATATTTTAAGATTACTAATAATTTATAAAAATAAATACAATAAAGCTTATATTTACGTGCTAATAATTTGACAGAAGCATTTGTTAAATATTTATCAGATGCATATTATAAGATTACTAATAAATTTAAAAAATAAATATACTAAGGCTTATACTTATAGCCTAATAATATAATAGCAATATTTGCTAAAATATTTGTCAAATGCATATTTTAAAATCACCAATAATTTAAAAAATAAATATTTACATCCTAACAATTTGACGGAGGCATTTGTTAAAATATTTGTCATGTATATATTTAAGATCACTAAAAATAATTTTGAAATAAATATAATAAAACTTATACTTACATGCTAATAATTTGACAGAGGCATTTGTTAAAATAATTGTCGGATGCATGTTTTAAAATTACTAATAATTTACATAAAGCTTATACTTACGCTCTAATAATTTGACAGAAATGTTTGTTAATATATTTATTATATGCAAATTTTAATATCACCAATAATTTTCAAAAATAAATATAACAAAGCTTATACTTACGTCCTGATAATTTTACGGAGGCATTTGTTATAATATTTGTCATCATATTTAAAAAATAAATATAATAAAACTTATACTTACCCACTAATAATTTGACAAAAATATTTATTAAATGTTAGATGAATTTTTTTAAAATCACTAGTTATTTTAAAATAAATATAATAAAACTTATACTTACTTACTAATAATTTTACAGACATTTGTTAAAATATTTGTCAGATGCATATTTCAAATTGCAAATAATTTAAAAATGAATCTTATACTTACAGGCTAATAATTTGACAGAAGCATTAGTTAAAATATTTGTCAGATACATATTTTAAATTCAATAATTTTAGAAAATAACTATAATAAAACTTATATTTACGCGCTAATAATTTAACAGAGGCATTTGTTAAAATATTTGTAAGATATATATTTTAAAATAACCAATAATTTAAAAAATATATATAATAAAACTAATATTTACTTCCTAATGAATTTACAGAGGCATTTGTTAAAATATTGTCAGATGCATATTTTAAGATTACTTGTAATTTTTTTAAAAAAATAATACTTACAGGCTAATAATTTGATAGAGGCATTAGTTAATATTTGTCAAAAACATACGTATTTTAAGCTCACTAATAATTTTAAAAAATAAATCTAATAAAACTACTTACGCTCTAATAATTTGACAGAGGCATTTGTTAAAACATTTGTCAGATGCATATTTTAACAATTAAAAAAAATAAATATAATTAAACTTGTATTTACTCTCTAATAATTTGACAGGGGGAATTGTTAAAATGCTTGTCAGATGAATATTTTTAAGATTACTAATAATTTATAAAAATAAATACAATAAAGCTTATACTTACGTGCTAATAATTGACAGAAGCATTCGTTAAATATTTGTCAAATGCATATTATATGATCACCAATAATTTTAAAAATAAATATAATAAGGCTTATACTTACATGCTAATAATTTGACAGAAGCATTTGTTAAAATATTTGTCAAATGCATATTTTAAGATTACCAATAGTTTAAAAAAATAAATATAATAAAAATATATACTTACTCCCTAATTATTTGACAGAAGTATTTGTTAAAATATTTGTCAGATGTATATTTAAGAACACCAATAATTTTAAAAAAATAAATATAATAATGCATATACTTACTCGCTAATAATTTGACAGAGGCATTTGTTAAAATATTTTGTCAAATACATATTTTAAAGCTTACCAGTAATTTAAAAAAATAAATACAATTAAACTTATACTTACGATCTAATAATTTGACAGGGTTTTTATTAAAATATTTGTCAGATGAAAATTTTAAAATCACCAATAATTTTAAAATAAATACAATAAAGTTTATACCTACGCGCTAATAATTTAATAAATAAAATCATAATATGAAAATTTAGTAACAAATATATTACAACTTGTAACTATTCGCTAATAATTTACTAAAAGAAATGTACATTATAAAATTATAAAAAGATAATTTAACAATCAAATAAAAATTTTAAAAATTAAAATAATTTATACTTACGTACTAATAATTTGACAGAGGCATTTGTTAAATATATGTCAGATGCATACTCCACTAATTTAAAATAATAAATATAATAAAGCTTATGCTTACATGCTAGTCATTCAATAATAATTTAGACATACCTTCTAATAATTTAACAAGAGGAAATGTACGTTATGGATTATTAATAGTGTAATTTAAAAATTATGCATTTAAATTTATGTTAAAATCAAATAAAAAAAATTTAAAAACACAAACAGAGCTTATACTTACGCCCTAATAATTTGACAGAAGCATTTGTTTAAATATTTGTCAGATGTGCATTTTAAAAATTATCAATAATAATATTAAAAACAAATTTAATAGCTTTTACTTACGCGCTAATAATCCGACAGAGGCAGTTGTTAAAATATTTGTCAGATACATATTTTAATACGCCAAAAATTTTAAAAATATGTAAATATAATAAAGTTTATACTTACTCGCTAATAATTTAATAAATAAATCATCAAATGAAAATTTTAAAACAGATATACTACAACTCATAACTATCGCTAATAATTTAATAAACGAAATGTACATTATAAAATTATAAATTAGATAATTAAAAATTTCAAAAACCAAATAGTTTATACTTACGAGCTAATAATTTGACAGAAGCATTATTAAATATATGTCAAATGCATATTTTAAAAATCATCAAATTATAAACATATAACAACGCTTATACTTACATGTTAGTATTCAATAATAATTTGGACATACCCGCTAATAATTCAACAAGAGAAAATGTACATTATGAATTGTAATAGTTTAATTTTAAAATTATGCATTATAAATTTATGTTAAAATCGAATAAAAGGTTTAAAAATATATAACAAATACTTACCCGCTAATAATTTGACAGAACAGAGACATTTGTAAAAATATTTGTCATATGCCATTTTAAGATCACCAATTATTTAAAATAATATATATATAATACTGACGCACTAATAATTTGACAGAAGCATTTGTTAAAATATTTGTCGGATGCATATTTTAAGATCACTAATAATTTAAAAAAAAATTAAATATAAAAATGCTTATACTTACAGCCTATAATTTGAAAGAGGCATTTGATGCATATTTTAAGATCAGTAATAATTTTTAAAAAAATAAATATTAAACTTACTCTCTAATAATTTGACAGAGATATTTGTTAAAATATTTGTCAGATACAAATTTTAAGATCACCAATAATTTTAAAAAATAAATATAATAGAGCTTATACTTACTGCCTAAAAATTTTGAAGTTATTTGTTAAAATATTTGTCAGAATATATATATTTTAAGATCACAAATAATATAAAAAAGTAAATATCATAAAGTTTACACTTACTTGCTAATAATTTGACAAAAACATTTGCTAAAATATTTGTCAGATGTATTTTTAAAATTACCAATAATTTTAAAAATAAATATAATTAAAGTTATACTTACGCGCTAATAATTTGACAAAAGAATTTAATATTTGCTAGATGTATATTTTAAGTTCAAAAATAAATATAAAACTTATACTTACGACGTAATTATTTATTTAACAAGGGAATTTGTTAAAATATTTGTCAGATGCATATTTTAAGATCACCAATAATAATTTAGAAATAAACATAATAAAGCTTATACTTACATTCTAATAATTTGACAGAGGCGTTTGTTTTAAGATATTTGTCAGATGAATATTTTAGATCACTGATAATTTAAAAAATAAATATAATAAAGTTTATACTTGCAAGCTAAAATTTGACAGAGGCATTGTTAAAATATTTGTTAGTTTCATATTTTAAGATGATCAATAAATTTAAATATAAATATAATAAAACTTATACTTACTTGCTGAAAATTTGACAGAGGCATTGTTAAAATATTTGTTAGTTTCATTTTTTAGATGATCAATAAATTTAAATATAAATATAATAAAACTTATACTTACTTGCTGAAAATTTGACAGAGGAATTTTTTAAAGTATTTATCAGATGCATATTTTAGGATCTAAAAAAAATAAATACAATAAAGATTATACTTACGATCTAATAAGTTGATAGAGGCATTTGTCAAATGTATAATTTAAGGCCACCAATAATAATTAAATTATATAATAAAACTTATACTTGCATGCTAATAATTTGACAGAGGCATTTGTTAAAATATTTGTCAGATGCATATTTTAAAATTACTAATAATTTATATAAAGCTTATGCTTACGCCTAATAATTTTTTTCCGAAATATTAGTCATGAATTGCTAAGTACTGTCCAATTATCATAATATATATGCATATATTTTTAAATACTGTATTCTTAATTTTATCTCATTATTTATAGCCCCATTAACATTAACACTTTACCACTTGATGAGGCTATTAATTCATGTATGCAAGAGACAATAATGCACTCACACCTTCAAATTGTTCAGCGTAACACTCATAGATTACTCAAATTAGTTAATAATTTGTTTCAAGTATGTTATATATATTTTGACTTTTAATAAACGATATAAATCACTACTGTATTAGATTTTAAAACTGCACTTATATAACCAATTATATAATTTTATTTTTATTTATTTTTTGCAGTTTTCAAATATTGAAAATGGTCGACTAGAGGCACACTATCGTGAAACAGATATAGCCAGATTTACTCAAGAATTAGTCTCTAATTTTTATAATATGGCCGAAAAATTAAGTTTAGATTATATCATTGAAATTCCAGAACCTGAAATTTTTAAACAAGACTTGAGAGATGAAGTTTATCTGGACCACGATATGTTTGAGACAATTGTTTATAATCTATGTACGCATTTTATACTCTACACACTTGGTATGAAAAAGCAAAATTTATTATATTAATATATCTCATTTTTAAAGGTTCAAATGCATTTAAGAACACTTGGAGTGGACAAATTAAAGTTAGTTTATATATTGAACACGAAAGTGAAAGAAATACAACAATTCTTGAAGTGTCAGATACAGGTTTGTAATATTTTGTATTAAGTTTATTAGGGATGGGTTCGTTAGGTGACTAACCGGCTACCAACCAGTTTGCCACCACTGGCTATATGTGATTGGTTATAACAATGGCGGATTAGAAACTTTCAGCGTAAATTAAAAATCACTAACAGCTAAAAATAACCAAATTGCCGACCAATAACCTGAAGTAGACTGATCCCATCTCTAAAGTTTACCATCATTCTATTTATTTATACATTACATTTATTCTTCATAATAAATTAGGTATTGGCATCTCAGAATGTGATCTTTTAAATCTATTTCAGCGATTTTATCGCTCAAAATCCCAACATTCGCGGAGTTATGAAGGCACTGGAATTGGTCTTGCTCTTGTAAAAGAGCTTATTATGTATCATGGTGGAGAAATTACTGTAAATTCAAAAGTTGGTCAGGGGACAACATTCAAGTGTCGATTTCTAACAGGGTTTAAACACTTACCAAAAAACCAAGTTTACATTAATGAAAAAAATAGTAAATTAAACTCTGAACGTCAATTATATACAAAAAAACAACTATATTTAGAGGAGTGTTTGCAATGGGCTAAAAGTAATGAACTTACAGATAAAAATCTTATACTGAGTCCAAAATTATTAGATGATAATGATGATGTAGATATTGATAAAATATCAGTGAATATGACTAAAAAGCATAAAGTTTTACTTGTTGAGGATAATGCTGACATGAGGTAATGAGCTTGTTGATCAAATTCAAATTTATAAACTGCCCAAATATAATTTTAAATATAATTCTAATTATTTAATTTATCTTTATAGAAATTATTTAGAAGGACTATTGAGAAAAGAATTTGAAGTTTATTGTGCTTGTGATGGATATGATGCGATTATGTTTTTAAAAAAATCAAACGAATTACCTGATTTAATCCTTAGCGGTGAGTAAATTATTTTATGCCTAAATTAGATAATAGCGAATGTATTAATTTTATTAATTAAAATGATAGATGTCATGTTGCCAAATATAAATGGATATGAACTATTAAATATGTTAAGATCTAACATAGCTACACGACTAATTCCGATCGTATTATTAACTGCAAGAGCTGATGAAAATTTTGGTACTGTTTATTCTCAAATAATAATTATTTTTTTTCTAGACAGCTTTATATTAAATTTTAACATACTATTTTTAGGGTTAGATTATGGTGCAGATGACTACTTAGTAAAGCCTTTTAATTCTCAAGAATTAATTGCCCGTATGCACACTAATATTAAGCTTTCACAACTTCGCAATCAATTAATATCTCAACAATGTAAGCAAGAAGAAATGAAACAATTATTGATTTCAATTTCATGTAATATCCTTTCTGGATTGGATTTAAAAGAAACACTTTTAGAAGCTGTTAAAGATATTCATGAAATATTATCATGTGATAGAGTGTTTGCTATTTCGTATGAACTTTCAGAACTTAGAAAATATACAATAATCGCTTTATCAGAAGATTTAGAGTCAATAAAGTACGTACTATTATATTATATCAAGTTGTAAAATCAATTTAATTTATTAAATTCTAACATAACTTATATTCAAAAAATTTACAAAAAGTGATATAAAATTTGATCAGCCAAAATCAACCTAAAATCTTTTGATTATGAAGATATTAAAGAATTTAAAATAGAAGTTTTACCCAGCATATATTGTGTTGATTTTTGCAAACAAGTTTCTATGCTATCTATAACTATAAAAATACCGGATGGATCTTGTATGGGAATAAAGGCACATAGATCACCAAATGCTAGTTGGTCCGATTCAGAAACTGAGCTATTTCGACAAATATCAGTTCAAATAAATTTAACAGTTAGCTATATGATAGTATTAGAAGAGAAATTAATAAATGAATCACGAGTAAAATTCATTAAGGATGCTGATAATTTCAAAAGTATGATATTAGCTAATATGTCTCATGGTAAAAATATATTTATTGTATATTTTCATTTTTTTCTTAATTGTATTATATAGTAATTATTAACATTTATCTAGAATTGCGTACACCATTAGGAGCAATTATGAGCATTAGTTCTTCCTTTGAAAATGAATCATTAACTGTTCAGCAAAAAAACTTAAACAAAATTATATTAAATACTTCTGAAGTAGTATTATCAACAATTAATAATATTCCTAATATGTTAAATGTAGAAGAGTATAAAAATTCTTCAGTGAATAAAGTTTTTGATTTATTAGATTTGTTTGAAAATATAATCGAAATATTTGGAGAAAGAGCTGGAAATAAACAAATAGAATTAGCTTTGAATTATGATATTGATATTTTACCAAAATATGTAAAGAGCGATCCTGAAAGGTAATATTATATTTATTTTTAAAAACAGTTAAATAAGAATTAATCATTTATTTTTTTTCAATAGACTAAGATTAACATTAATGAATTTATTGTCAAACTCATATGTTCCTTTTTTTTTCTTATAATTTAATAATTCAACTTAATCTATTAATCCTTAAATTATCTTTTATTAAGAATCAAATTTACTGAAGAGGGTGAGGTAATAATGAAAGTCTTATTGGAATCACCAAGTGAAAAAAGCGATAATTATGAAAAGTTTGTAAAATTACTAGTTATACTAAGTGATACTGGTGTTGGGTAAGGTAAGAAATCAATATGTATTATACATATTAATTTACGCATATCTGATATATTATTAATAATTTATATATACACTTATAATAGTGTAAATTCTGAATTTATAAATAATATATGGAAAAGCAATTTAACAGTTGATAAATCAAAGATTTTGCAACAAGATAGTACAGGATTTGGATTATTGGCATGTAAACAGTTAGTAGAAATTCATGGTGGCGAAATAGGAATAGAAAGTCAATTAGGAAAAGGAAGTAGATTTTGGTTTACATGGAATATTGAGATAGTGCAAGCAGCATATGCACAAAAAGCTACAAAATATTACTCAAAAATAATGTTTGAGAGATTAACTAATCACAGTATGAAGTGTATATTATTGATCCATCCATTTAAAAATGTAAGAGATGCAATAACAAGTTGCTTTAAAAATTGCTTCAATATAAACTTATTTGATACATATGAGGAAGGAATTGAATCTGCAAAATGCTATAAAAAATTATATAATAGAGCACCTTATTGTATGGCATTTATCGATGTATATGAAAATACATAATACAGATAAGGTTGTAAATACTGCATTAAAATTAAGGGAAATACATGATGATAATTTATTAATTATTTTTACAGTATTTTCAAACTCTAATGGAAGAGCTTTAGTAAAGAAATTAATTAAAAAAATTGGAGGAAATATTACTGGTATATTCAAACCTATTACACCTAAAAAGTTATTATACCATTATTTTCAAAATAATAAAGAAAAGTTAAACATCTTGAAGACATAAACTAGTATTTATGTGTTAATAATTTCTGATGAAATTTTTTTTAAATTAAGTATAGATGTATTACAAAAAATTAGTATAATAATATGTTAGATTTAAATAGTATATAATTATGAATATTTATTTAGGTTTATATTAGAGGAGGACGCCATGGGTTATCAGATCTATTCATGTGTGATAAGGTTTCCTACATATTACAATATTAAAATGCGAATGACAATTTTCTTTATTTAATTTAATTTGACCTCTTAACTTTCTCTAACCTTTCCAATGACTTATTTGATTGTTGTGATTTATATATTTAGCTTTATTCGAAATAATGAACACTGAAAGCAGCCTGCACACACTTTACTCCTCTAAGTGCAACTTCTCTCAAAATGCAACTTTAACTTCGAGCCAAAGTATATGTTCGTATACGTTTTGTCTCTATAATGCAAATGCATGTTTCTAAAAGTCTGTTCCCAATGAATTGCACTTAGAGAGAGTTGACTGTATTTATCATTTAGTTGTATTTATTATTTAATTTCATTTTGTTCACTTTAAATTAGTGCATAAGTATAAAAAATTATTGATCATTGTTTAAAATAAGAATTAAGTTCATGAATATCTATTATATTGCTTTATTTTGTTCACATTGATTTAAGTAATCATTAAAAAAATTATTAATCAGAGTCCAAAGAATACAAATCTGCTCTTTTATCAATTCATTATGCAAATTCTGTCATGTAATAAAATTTATTAATGAAGATTTTTTTCTAGTTAATAATTTTATAGTAATTATAACAAAATTTTGAATAGATGCACAGCCCTAACTATAGTTGGTGGTAGAATTACTGAATTACGGCAATTACGGCATTTTACCAGTGGTAGAATTAATTACGGCATGGCATCTGATTGCCGTAAAAATTACATGCCGTAATGCCGTAATGCCGCAATGCCGTAATGCCGTAATGCCGCATGCCGCAATTCCATAATGCCGTAATGCCATAATGCCTTAATATTGTAATAATGCGATACGGTAATTTAAGTATAATATTATAATGTTTAATTAATTAACTATGTGACACCCAATCACTCCAAACCGGATACTGATGAATATGTTGTTATTTGCCATACAAGCATTTCATTTACATTCATTAGTCGGTAAGCATAAAAGTTATTTAAAGTGTAAAAAATCTGTATGACAAAGGCAAAAAAATATATATTCTATGATTACAAAGGGAACTTAAATGCGGAAATGTGCACAATGTAATAAATATTACAAGATGAAGTAAGATGTCTATAAGTGGAGCAACAAAAGATGGAAAGTATTAATAAGGATACCCGATGATTGCATAAAAGCATTTCAACTTAGAGCCTTTACGTATGATAATGGATTCCATTAAATGAACTAGATAATGTTAAAAGAATTGGAAAAAAAGGGTTTGGCTCTTATTTTCTATGATATTGTTTGATATGCGAAGCTGATGGTAATGAGTTTAATTATATAAGAGCATATGAACTATTTATTAATTATAATTGTTATATCTTAAGTGATAAATAAAAGGTTTTATAAGTCATTAATCTGCTTCTTAACTAGGCTAATAGAATCAAACAGGACACCCGGGCTATTCAAATGAACCATTTTGCAACCTGGTAATAATTTTTAAACAGACAGAAGCTTAAATTTTATAAAAGTTCATTCTTTACATATGATTATCTATTTAAAAAAAAAAATTAAAAAAAATTAAAAAGTAATATAAATTAACATCATGGGTATAATGATAGTCTATTAATTAGCGAATTAAAAATAACTAATCATGTTTATTTAACTAAATATGAATATGCAGACACATATCATATAAGTAAAAATGACACAGTACTAATTATGATACACTTGCAATATCTTGAGATCCGACAATCAGAATTGAATAGCTTTGCAACCATTCAATTTGTCTCAATGAGACGAATTGAATGGCAGTAAGGTTGTTTGATTCTAATTACTGGATCTTGAGATATGTCAAATGCATCTGTATTATAATATTTTTTACATAGCATTCGAGCATCAATATCTTGTAATCTTGTGATCAGATTGAATTAACTTAGTAATATTCAATTTGTCTTGATGAGACAAAATTGAATAGCATATAATTCATTTACTTGAACTAATGAGTTATAAATTTTCTTTCTTACCTGTATTATATAATATTATTTCCAGTTTATATATTAAAATATAAGATTTTGTTAACAAGTATTCACTTTTAATTTTATAAAAATTTTGTTTTTAGTATGTTATAAATTGTTAGTAAAATTTAAATATAATTTAATAAAATCAATAAAATAACATTTTAATAAAAATAAATATAAAAAAAAAATAAAAATAAATATAAAAAAAAAATAAAAATAAATATAAAAAAAAATAAAAATAAATATAAAAAAAAAATAAAAATAAAATTATTAAATAAATATTTAAACTACAATATTTATGAACTATATATTATAGTATTAAAAAAAACCTGCAACAGGAAAAAAAAATAAAACATAAAGTTGTTCAAAAAATAATAAATTAAAATATAAAATTATATCTTAATTTTGAAGTTCCTTATCAAGAATTGCTTCTAAATCAATATCAGAATTTTCATCATTTTCTGATAATTGCTAGTCATCTAAAAATGAATTATTTTCAGGTTCATTATTATCATAAAAATTTAAATCTATCAATTCTGCTATAAGCAAATCATTAAGATTAGATTCATCTTCTTCATCAGATAAATCAAAACTATTATCTTCATCTTCACTATTATTCTCTTCTTCTTCATCAAAAAGATCAGTATTTTCAATTAAAGCTTCTGAAATTTCATTAATTGTAGTTTCAAATTCATTTTCATTAAAATTTTCATTAGAAAATTTTAATTCAGACTTCATATTTGTAATATAAAATGAGTGAATTTGTGCCATTGATTGAAGATGATTAATATCTAATCTAAAAATAATTTTTAAATATAAATTTAAAATTAATAAAATTATATATTATAAATAGAAAAAATCTAAATGGTGTTTTTATATATATTGTATCTCTCTATATATTAATAGCTATTAAATAAAAATTAGAAATAAGATTAATATTAATTGGAATTAAAGTTAGAATTAGAGTTAGAATAAAGTAAAATTACAAAAGAATCATTTTTGTTAGTTATATAACAGAAGTAACTCTAATAAAATTTTGAGAAATACAAAGTATATGAGACATCATTTAGTATAAATATTTAAAATTATTATTTAAAATTTTTAAATATTTACAAATAGAAATAAATATAATTTAATATTAATATTTAAATTATATTAATTATACCTAGTTCTTTTTTTTCCAATCATCCAGTTCAATATAGAAAAAACTCTTTCACATGCTGCTTGATGAGGAACAATAGAAAACATTTTTAATGCTAATTGTTGTATATAATTATTTGGTTGTTTACATGTTGTCCACCAAAGTTCAGGTGTATCATAATTTTTATTATATTCCATATCATATGGTGGCAAATTTTCTGAATATTTTCGAAGTTGTGTTAATAAAATTTCATAAGTATATTCTTTAAGACGATAACTTTTCCAAATTTTCATAGCATGTAAAAAAATTTCACGAAATACTCTATCTTTACATCCTTTTCCTAAAATAAAATTTAATTAAATTAATTATATCAATTTAAATAAATAAAATAAAACCTACCTCTATATTTAGGATGTAAAAAATAAACAAGAAGATAAGTTAAAATATCAAATTGCTTCCAATACTTATTATAAATTTTAATGCATAGGTTTTTAAAGTTTAAATCTATAATGTTTGAAATATTTTTAATAGCAATTGCCATTTTAACTAATTCTAAAAAACATAATGCCATATTGCTTGATTTTGCTTCAACTGCTTGAATTGCTCTTTTAGCAGGTGCAAGTATATTTTCTAATTGTTCTACATCTTGCCAGAACTGACGATTACGAAGAATATTTTTTATAGATAAGGCATTTTGAAAAATTTCAGGTTGATTTTCAAGAACCTAAATAAAATATAATTATAAATTAAAAATAAACTATTATTTAAAATAAACTATTTTTAATTATATTTTAATTATTATAAATAAACCATATAATTTATATAATAAAAAATAAAATTAACTTACATTTTTAAGGCTATTTTCTAATCTAATAATAGAATTACAACAATTCCATGCTGTAAACCATCTTGTTTTTACTGAAGTTTTTAATCCACCACCTTTTATAAAAGAATTAATAATATCTTCTTGAAGAGCAGCACCAGCACGGTAAGAAGTTTTAAAAAATGTTATTAAATTTTGACATTTTGTGAAAACATTTTTAGCAAAATCTAATTTAATAATATGAGAAGTTATAAGATTAATATGATGAGCAATACATCTTATAGGTAAAATGTAAGGATATTTAGTAGCAATTATTTGTTTTGCTAATTGCATAGCAGATTCTGCATCTGAAACTATAGCTGCAAATTTTTTAATACCAACTGATATTAAAACTTTTTCAATTTCAGAAGCATTAAAAGAACCTGTATGAGATTTGCTTGATTCATCTACTAAGCTATAAATATATTGCTTTCTACTTGGTGTAATAATTACAAAAGCATAAATAGATTTTCCTAAAGGGGTAGACCATCCATCTACAGCTAATAAAAATAAATTATATTAATATAATTAAAATTATAAATAACAATTTAAATATATTATTACCCAAGGTTAAATTATTTTCATGTTCAAGTTCCTTGTTAATTTTAATTAAAACAGTAGAAATTTCTTGACTTAAAATAGTTGATGAAAGAGTTTTTCTTTCAGGAGGAATATAACCAAGACAAAGACATTGAATAAAATCTATAAAATATGGATGTCTAACAGTAGAAAATGGAATACCACAACATATAAAAAATCTAATTAATGCTTGATCAATTCTATCTTTTTTACTTTTTTCAATTTTTGTTGATGATTCATAAAAATTTGTTATTAATTTTCCAGAACTACCATCATTTTTTTTTAATTTTTTATTAGAACTAATAGTAGCCAATATTTCTAAATATTCTATTTTAATATCATTTGGTACACC
>CAJVPY010000955.1:0-21969 GCA_910591965.1 Dentiscutata erythropus
AACATAATTATATCGTAACACATAAAAAAAATAACAAGAAGAAATTTTTTCATGATCATATGAGTTTGCCGGATAACTTAAAATAAGAAAACTATTATTTTATAATCAGATGTCCCCTAGGTGTGGATATTTAGGGAAGAAAAAATGATTAAGTTCCAAGCTGAATCATTTAATCGCATGAGGTGAAAACCGGGTACACTTGAACTAGGAACTCAATGATAATCATATTACGTGAAACCAAATATACTATCACCGAACTCTAATTTAGACCGAGTGTTTAATCATGTAATTTGGTGATCACGATGTCACTGGGTTCCTTATTCTTCAAACTACTCGTATAACCGGACCGGACAAATCAGGGGCTTTCACATAAAAAAATCAGGTATTGGCATAATTAGAAATTTCATGAAAGAAATCGAATACATATCAGTATAATAATATGTATGTCAATACATACAGATACGTACGTTAGTGCTTTTTTATCGATCGGCTAATAATCGACTGACTGAATCATTGATTAAGTCGTCAGTTAGTCGACTAAATCATAAAGGATATAGTTACTCTAATGGTTAGAGCATGATTTATTACTGCTTTGACGATAATGAACACATGCATATTTTCTTTTTTTAAATGGATCATTTGTAAAACAATAAGCAAATTATCCAATAAAAATCTTAAAAAGACAATAGCGACTTTGATCAATAAATTTTTAGTTTGTCGACTAATTCGACTTAGTCTATTAAGGCCAGCTAAGTCAACTAAGTCGACTAGTCCCTAATCGGTTTAGAACCGGTCAAATTACCCCTGCAATTCTTAATATATATATTACACATTGTCGTCATTATTTCATAATTATGAATTCGCGAAATTTTTTGTGCGCTCTGTTCCAAATCAGGGCTTAAGCGATATGTATTAAATAGTGGTCATTTAAATTGGTGCTTCAAAAATTAAATATTAATTATTCTGAACAATTACTGTAGATAAATAATAAGAACCTCGGATTTTATTCTAATGTGAACCAAGAACGATATTTCAAATGGCTACTATTTAATATAGGTTTTTCAACCCTGCTTCACATACGTATCGATATAATTTAATAGTTATAGTTGGTAATTGTAATATTTTGTTATCTTTTCGTGATATAAAATTAAATATTTATTATTCTATTATCCCTTACACGTCTCTCAGGTAAATGTGCCTTCAAATTTTTATGATTAATTTTTTAATGTTAAGTAAGGTCAAATTAATTCAGATTATTAGAACTTTCGTGACTCATGAGCACACGCAACTATTTATTTATATGCGTACGCAAATTTGAGGTTAATAACTTATTCAAAAAAAAAAAAAAAAAAGGTATAATGGAAGAATTATCAGATGAATGTTTTGCTGAGATATTAAAAAACTTTATTACCGATCCTGGAAACTTATTTTCATGCGTTCTTGTAAACCGTCAATGGTGTGGAATTGCAATACCAATATTATGGAGTAATCCACTAAACATTTGTAAAGGCGAAAAACTTAAAGATGTTATAAGAATTTATCTTTTTTCATTAAATAATAAAGAGCAATCGTTATTAATCCCTCTTAATATAAACCTTCCAACTGAACCGGATCCTTTGTTTGATTATATTTCTTTTACCCGATCTATTGATGGCTCTAATTTGGTATCTGGAATCAGGAATTGGCTCTATAGTGAAGGATATATGGGTAGCTCTCGCAATTTTTACGATTACAATGATTTAATATTAAGTTATCGTGAACAAGAAGATTATAAAATATTTATGTATTCCTTAAATGCAATTCATGTAGTCAAATGCGCTCTAATTAAAATGTTAATAAGAAAGTGTATAGATCTTGAATTTTTATCCATTGAAGGAATTATTCCTGACGATTTGTTAGAAAACATTTGTAGATTCACTTTTGTTAACTACCTAAAAATAACCAATAGCTACTTGAGTTACAATAATTTAAAAGACCTTTTTGAAAATGAATTTATAATTTCATTAGATCTTTCGATGAATAAATTTTCGTATGGATGGTCGAAAGCTTTAGTCGAAAATCTTAGTAGAAATACCTCCTTGATAGACTTGAAATTTGTTAATGATGAACTTGGTCATGACGAGGGAAAAATGTTTGCCGACGTTCTCTGTTTAAATCCTTTTATAACCTCCTTGGATCTTAGTTTGAATCAAATTGGTTATTATGGTGTAAAAGCATTAGCGAGAGCTCTTTATAGAAATGTACCATTGATTTATTTAAATCTTTATAATAATAGTCTCAGTATAGGATCTGCAAAAGAATTGGCTGCAGCTCTTTGTAAAAATTCCAAATTGAAATATTTGAATCTTGGTTTTAATAATATTGGTTCTGATGGAGCAAAAGTTTTAGCGGCAGCACTTTGCAAAAATTCCACATTGATTTTTTTAGGTCTTGATGATACCAAACTCGGTTCTAAAGGAGGTGAAGCACTTGCTGAAGCACTTTGTAAAAACACAACTTTGAAATCTTTAAGTATTCGTACAAATAATTTTGGTCCTAAAGGAGGAAAAGCATTGGCGAACTCTCTTTGCAAAAATAGTTCTTTAAGCTTTTTAGAACTTGATGATAATAAATTTAATTCTGAAGTAGGAAGAGAACTGGCGAAAGCACTTGGTGAAAACTCTACATTGACTTCCTTAAGTCTTTGGTCAAACGATTTTGGTTCACAAAGCATAAAAGCATTAGCAAGAGCTCTTTATAAAAATACTGCTCTAACCACTTTAAAGCTTGGATCTACTGAAATTGGTTTAGAAGATGTGGATGAACTTGTAAAAGCTCTCCGTAAAAATAATACTTTAAAAGTATTAGATCTTCAATTTAATAATATCGATTTTAGAGGAGGAAATATTCTCGTGGAAGAAGACAACAGATTAACCGTATTGAATCTTTGTCATAGTAAGCAAGGAGAAAGATTGTTAAAAAAACCTAGCAGAAATATTGTTACTTTTAAATTCAATGTTTAGACATATTCTGTAATTTAACTATAATCTAAATAGTGATAATGTTTTATTTGCAATGCTGACATTATTATTCGTTTGTAATTTTGTAATTGAATTGATTAAATATTTTATACGTCGTTTTGGGATTTATGATAATTCTTGGAATCACATTTGACATATTATAACCAGTGTTGGCAAATAGAACAATAGAATAAAAGCTTGATTTTTTGTCTTTATATAAAAAAAATTTTTTTTATTAATAATTTGCAATAATTAAAAACATATTGTTAGACCATTAGTAAAATAATAAATTTAAAATATTTTTGAATTTAATTAGTAAAATTTAATACTGAAAATTTACAATAGAAAAATGAAAAAAGTGAATAGAATTAGGAGCCAATAGAACAAACATAGTAAACGTGACAACCCTGATTATAACATGTATAATGGAAAAAAATAATGATAAAAATTATGCATCATATACATTTTATAATAATATTTATTCGAGCATTGCATTTTTGACCTCATAATGGACTTCAACAATAACAATCTTGATATAGTAACAAGCATAATTATTTAGAAAAACAACGTCCTGTTGAGAATTTTATTTAAAGCATTAATGGTTATTGCATTCACCTCGTAATACACATTCATAATGTTTGGTGCAGTGTGTATAATATGAACAGCTCTTAATTTGCAGTTTGTTTTGCAGTAACTCAATTATTTTGAATTCCTTGTTTTTTATTAGTTCGATCACTTGTTTTTGATATTTTTGATTGTGTGTAGTGGTCATGCAAATTTTGCTATGACATGGCATTTTTTAGGGAGATAAAAGTGCCAAGTAGAATAATATCAAGCGTCACCATATTCTATATCATGATAAACTTGACAAGTTATTGTGTAAAAAATCTTTAATAAGACAAATTTTTTACCGCGATTATGATTTGAAACTTTAATCTTAACTCTTCGATATTTCAACTTTAATTATTGTAAAGTTATAAAGAACCTTAATATTTAAACTTTGAATTTCATCTGTGCTTGTAAAGTTTTGCAAAAATGTTAAAACAATGATTATATTTTGAACGATTTAAAATGTCCTTTATTTTTTTTGATTACTCATATGTTTAAGATAAAAAAATAAAATAAAATAAAAAAACAAATTATTTTAGTCATATTGAACAAAAGAGAAGGTAAATATTTGCAATCAATAAATTTATTAAATCAATCAAATCAGTGTAGTCATATTGACGTATGTAACATTTCAATCGGTATAAATTTTAAAATACATATACTAACTTAAAATCATAAACTGATATATAGCATATAAAACTCTGGGTAAAAATGGTTTACACTCAAAACCTTTTTTAAATCTTAATCTGACTTTAAATATAATTTTAACATGAAAATTTGAATTAAGATACATAACTGAAACACATAAAACCTTAAAAAAATATAAAAAAAATAATAAAACTACAATATGTGCAGAATTATCACATATGCATTTTATAATTAACATAGATTTATATATCTACATAAATTCAAAAATAAAAATTTTTGTTTAAATTATAAATTTAACATATTACGCATCTCTAGGAATATTAACGTAACCAATAGATTTGCTTCCTAAAGGCAAGTTTAGAGCAATTTAAATAATTTAAAAGCTTATTTCTGAAATGCAAACTTAACTGTTACATACCTTCCTGAAAATTTAAAGATCTGCTCTTATAACTAGCTTCTTTATGTATTTGATAGTTGAATCCTGCTGAAAAATTTTTAGTAAAATTTTCAGTAACATTAGCCTGTTTATATAATTCAGATTTTTCGCTAGCTATATCCAGTCAAAATCGTTCCAAAAGATTTACTTTTGAGGCTTATCATCCAAGCATCTATTCATTAAATCCAAAAGTGTATGAAAACTAATTTCAGGCCTCTGTCTTTCACAAATTCTCACTGCTAACCAATATCATTAGAGAATTGTAATATGGCGGATATCCTGTAAAAATTTCAGACATGATGATTCCAAAAGAATAAATAACTGATAATTGTGTATATTCTATTTTATCTGAACCTTTCGGAATTTTTTATAACAATTCGTAAAAAATGATTATTTAATCATAATCTTTTTTTTTGAATTAGCGATTTTAAAATTTCTAATTATAAATACTTACGTGCTATAGTGTTATATGCATTTATATTATAGAGTCAAGATGATTCAATTTAAATGACGATTCAATTAAATTAAAGTAATGTAAATTTACTTACTGACTGGTGAGAATCACTGTAATGTGAATTTAAATTTATAAATTTCTAGCTGTAAAAAAATATTCTCTCACTATAAATATTTTATATGCATAAGCTAAAAAATGATTAGAGTCATAGTAACGTGATTCCGTAGAAAATACTCACAAACAAATATTATTATGTATACATGTAGGAATTGACTCGACAAAAAAATCGTTGATCGATCAAAAATCAATTATATATGCTTGATCGAGTATGATCGATCAAGCATTGAATTTATAAGCTCGAGCATACATAATTGATCAATTATTGGTTTAATAATTGATCGATTATATTATGTCTACCTAGATATTGACCTGCCTCCATCTGTTATAAAAACAAACCGAGGGTTACTTTAATGCCTTAAGTAGCCTGAGTCACCCGAGTAACAATAGTCAATTTTTAGTTATATACATGTATGGTAGGTATGGTAGTTGCGAGAATTACGTATTTGCATACGTAAAGATCACGTGAACTTATCAAATTACGCAATCTCACGAGTCTACATGACTGATCTACAGTTTTCTGGGTTTAATATGGTAAGTAACGCTAATCAAAAACATAACAATTGTTGTAACTTTTGTATCACTTTGATTAAACATTAAATATCTTCCGCTACGCTTTGGTATGATGATCTTTTCTTTAAAATTTCTTTAAAAAAAAATGGATTCTGAACAACTTTTTACACTTGGTTACAATTATGAATATGGTATTGGTATCGAGAAAGACGAAAAGAAGGCTTTTGAATATTATATGAGGGCAGCTGAGTTGGGAAGTTCGGATGCGATGAATGCTATTGGTATTTATTATCAATATGGTATTGGTATCGAGAAAGACGAAAGGAAGGCTTTTGAATATTATATGAGAGCAGCTGAGTTGGGAAGTTCGGATGCGATGAATACTATTGGTATTTGTTATCAATATGGTATTGGTATCGAGAAAGACGAAAGGAAGGCTTTTAAATATTATATGAGAGCAGCTGAGTTGGGAAGTTCGGATGCGATGAATGCTATTGGTATTTGTTATCAATATGGAATTGGAGTAGAAATTAATTACCAGAAATCATTTGAATATTGTAAGAGATCGGCTGATTTGGATAATGCTTTCGGAATAAATATGGTTGGTTTTCATTATGAAAATGAATTGGGGGTTGATCAAGATTATAATAAAGCATTTGAATATTATAATAAATCTGCTAATATGGGTGTTAAAATAGCAATGTGTAATGTTGCTCAATGTTATCGTAACGGTATTGGTACAAAGAGAGACATTCAGAGTGCAAACTATTGGTTCAGAAAACATAAAATTCTTTTGAAAACTAATAAATCACCAGATCATATTAATCCGGAACTTAAGAGAATAATAGATGATGAGAGATTTAAATTATCTTGGATTGATTATAATGAATTCAGAAATTTCCAGGAAATTGGAAAAGGAGGATTTGCAACTGTATATTACGCACGTTGGTTCGATAGAGTTAATGGTACATGGAATAATGTTGCACTTAAAGTGATTCATAATTCAAACGAAAATGAGCAAGAATTTATCCAGGAATTGAAAAATCACTGTGAAATTGGATACGTGAATCCTTCGTTCTTGGGATGTAGGGGAGTATCAAGAAATAATTATGGTGACTATATTATTGTTATGGATTATGCATTAAAAGGTTCATTACGGCAAAATCTTGAACAAGTATCACAACTGGAATGGAAAGATAAATTGGGTATCTTGTACTATATAGCTTTAGATCTCGAGTCGATTCATTTGCAGGAACTCGTTCACAGAGATTTACACAGTGGAAATATTTTGCAAAGAAATAGCTTACATGATGCGTATATTACTGATCTTGGACTTTCAAAAAAAGTAAAGGAAGGAAAAATTTGTGGAATTCTACCGTATATAGCGCCTGAGGTTTTGATGGGTCAGCCATATACTCAAGCATCAGATATTTATAGCCTTGGAATTATCGCGACAGAGATTTCAAGCGGACTAAGAGCATTTGATGGAATCGAGTTTGATGAAGATCTTGCTTTTAGAATTATCGATGGATCAAGACCTGAATGTTTAGGACCAGATAGTTATATTGAATTAGCTGTGAAATGTATGGATAAAGATCCTGATAAACGACCCACTGCAACTGAAATTGTAGAAATAATCAAAAATCAATCTTTGGATTTTGAAATTATTAAACTAAACCTGATTAAATTAGTACAATCTCAAGGTATGTATACTAGTAAACTATACGATTTTCAAAAAATTTCAAATTATGTTAGTAGACCGATTAGTCTAACTAAAATCTCGAGCAAATCTTCGAATTTATATTTAAATGCTGATATATTACGAGAAATTTTTAAATATTCAGAACTTTACAAAATATATTCATGCATTTTTGTCAACAAATTATGGTGTGAGACAGCAATGCCTATTCTTTGGCAAGCTCCATTTATTCCTAACTGCTTTCCTCAACCAGATGAAAAATCATGGAAATTTTTAAAACTTCTCGCTAGAACTTATTTACTTTGTCTTACCGAGAATAGATACGAGTTTTTGAAAAACGAAGGATTCCTCTTACCACCTGCATCATCCCCCAAATTTGAATATCCATCTTTTATGAAAATTTTAGATTTTTCATTTATCTATAACGTAGCAGACTCTTGGATTATTCACGAAAAGAAATTGGAGAAACAAAAGACATATTACACAGAAATATTAAGAAAGACATTAATCGAAAATTTAATTGAGCAGGCAAAAAAAATTCAATTCATTCACCTTGATGGGAATATTCAATCACCAATTCTACCGATTATTAATAAAGATACACAAAGCTTGCAAGACTTAAGGAGATTATTTATTTATTCGCAAATAAATGAAGAAACGTTTGTTAGAAACATTCCAGCATTTGTCAAACAAATTTCAGAATTTGTTAAAAAAGTTGAACACATTACTATTCGAGAAGATGCTTATCTAGATGATCTAGATAAAGAAAATGAAGCTAATGCATTGGCAGAACTCATAGAAGCATCAAATGTATTGCAATATCTTGAAATAATCGGGTACAGAAATGTTTCTGAAATATTTAAATCTTTACAAAAACGATCTAATTCTCTGGTAAATCTTTCATTAAAAGAGATTGACTTTAAGCAATACAATCAAGAAACTATTAATTCTTGGATGCAATATTTCGATCAAAAATTACAAAAATTTATATTCCGCAACAATGGCAATTTTAATCAATTTGCTGTACCCTTAATTATAAAAATAATAAAATCTGCAAACATGAACCTTCAATACCTGGAATTATCCATCATTCCTTTAACTCTAGATAATAAGTCGGAAATTATTAGCACCATCGTTCAAAATTGCCCAAACCTTATTCATTTATATATTCGTACTTTATCAAATTCTGAAATTGAATCGATTTTAATTAATTGTCAAAAATTAAGGGTACTAAAATTCTATACGGAGAATAATTTTTATGATGCAAATTTTATTGAGATAGCTGGAAATCTACCACCATCATTAAATCTTTTAAACATTATTATTACGACCAAGTATTATTTTCCCTCTTCTGATTCTTTTAAATCATTTATTGATAAATTGAATAGCAATAATAAGCTTAAAGTCCTTAACGTTATTAAAGTTGGATTTTTTCAGGTGGAAGATAAAAGCAAAGAATTACTTATGAAACATGGAATTAGACTTAATGATTTTAAACTTATTCGTCCTTATTGAAATATATATACATGTAAGAAAAGTCACTTATTGGTAAAATTGACAATGTCAATTTATATATGATCTTTATTAAAGTAAAAAATTCAAACATAATTTATTGCCAAGAT
Source organism: Dentiscutata erythropus (assembly GCA_910591965.1). Lineage (NCBI taxonomy): Eukaryota > Fungi > Glomeromycota > Glomeromycetes > Diversisporales > Gigasporaceae > Dentiscutata > Dentiscutata erythropus. The sequence goes on from CAJVPY010000955.1 coordinate 9,098, forward strand.
TATAAGACTTTTATAGTCATAAATTACAATATAGATTAGAGTTGTGACCTGAAACCTTCAAATTAAAATGTTAATAACTAATGCACATTTACTATAAAGTAACCAAACAATTTCTGAAATGCAATCTAATTATCATGTACTTAATGTCTTAAAGTCTAAAATTAAAATTCCTAACCCTTTCAGTATAGTATAGAGTTTCGGAAAAGGTTTCGCGGTTTCGAAAAAAGCTTCGGGATTTTATATATAGTTTCGGGTTTCGTTACCCAACTCTAGTATAGATTCATTGCATTAGATAATAAAACGGTAATAAGACTTAATAGTAAAGGAAAAAATGGATATTAATATAAATTATTATTCTATAATGAATGATAAAAGTTGATATAAAAAATCTCATTGTTAATTCTTTTCGTTATTCAAGATATTTCTATGTACATATTTTCATGTTATAGTCTATTCTTTCATCGCGACTTGAAGATATCATTACTGACTTTGATCTATTCTATAAATCTAACTGTGCAAAAACTAAAATGAAGGAATAATTTTAATAATAGGATTTTTTAATAAATTAGTCGGTTAGCAGTCTCAAAATCATAAGCTTTTACGATACATGGGATTTTATTCTGCGCTGACAAATAAGTACAGTTAAAGGATGAAATATAATTAGTAAAAAAAAAATACTTAATTCGGTTCACATTATTTTATAACAAAATATTTTAATAAGTCAATTTAAAAACAATCTAGGTCGAGTGCTAAACAAAAACTACGAATATTAAAGATGTGTATATTTTTACTATGCGTAATCAAAATGCATGCATAAGAAATTTTCAGAATGTGCATTATAATAGCATTAATTGGCGATATTGAATTTATCAAAATTGTCTTGTTTCAAGTTAGTATTTAAAAGTCTTTCTAGAATCTTAATTCTAATGTTTGTATTAGCTGCATAGGAAAATATTCTAATATAAGCCAAGAACACATTTAAAAAAAGGTTAAAAAAAACCAGTAATTTTACATAGTTATATGAGCAATATTTTTATAAATGATGATAAAAGACTTGAATTTTCTGGCTAAACTGAAAGAAAAGCAATTCTATTGGCAATTTTTAATTGTTTTTTGTTCAACTGACCATAAATAATTTTTCCAGAATTATTAATATTAATAAATCCATGGTGTTGGCAATTAGAACAGTTGTCAAAAAGCTGATTTACTAAAATTGGGCGCTCTAAACTATCAGTCAACATAGATAAGGTTTTCTTATCTTCAGTATTTTTACCACAATATACGTTACCAGATTTGTGCCATTCTACACACATTTGACCATAATTGTGCATTTGAGAGGAATTTTTCCCATCAACAGCACTGTTATTATATAAGATGATTAGTAATTTTGGTTTAACAAAATTTTCAAAGAAAATCGGCAATTTTTACTTACCAAAAAAACAATGACATCTTTTGCAAAATTGTTTCATCATATACAAAATTTTTTTCGAAATTATAAGCAAACAAACATGCCGACTTATTGCAAGGAGTAAAATGAGTACCAACAACAATCTTTGAATCCTGTGGATTATATTTAATTTGTTGTACTGGAGGAGGTTGAGTAAGTTGAATAGTCTTCGTTGCTTCTAATTTACAAGTGCATAATACACACGTTTGGTTAAAGTTTAAAGATTCACAGTTAGGAATTTCTACAATACAGAGATTTTCACTTTCAGAAGCTGAATATGTTCCACTCGCGAGTGTTAACGGATGATGGATCTGCTCAAAGTCAAAGCTTGTAGGTACTCCAACAATAATCCAGCAAAGTTTAGCTTCATAGTAATTTTTGATTTTCTTTAGAAACTTTTTAATTCTAGAGTCATTCCATTGAATGTGGTGAACAACAATTACAGGTAACATTGGATTTCGATCTTCAAAATCTACATGTAAAGAAAACACGTTATCTTCCTCTTTGCTTACTATTGAAGCAAAAATCTGACATTGGTCAATATTCTTTATCTCATAAATTTGCGAAGTCAAATTACAAATATGTGGTTTGAATTCTCCTGGATCGCCATTAAACCTAGCTACTTCGATACCTGCTGTTGTTTAGAATTTTATCATAAATTAGTAAAATGTAAAAATTTTATGTTAATAAATTAAATTCATACATTTTAAAATTCGAGGACCCAAAGCCTTCAAAACTTTTTTTTGTAATTCTTCATCCAATAATTCAAATAGCGGATAAATTTTTTTATATCCAATTATTTTCCATGTAATGGGCTTTCTAAGGGATTCTATCCAGGGCTTTAAAGTAGAGGGATCTTGATCATCATATGAGAGCTCATCTCCACCAATAGTTCGAACGTTCTGTTCTTTATTACTATTAGAAAACTTCATGTTGTTCACATTTTCACGAGTAATATCAACATCAACGCGTGCACGTAAAGTATTGTTCGGTAAATTGGGACCTATATCAACTTGTGCTCTAGTAGATTTAGATGTTGAATTTTCACCTATTAACAGTATAAAAATCATTTTAAATATATGAATTAAAAGAAATAGCATATCAATAAATACTAAATGCATACTTAAACTTTCAGTATGTTCTATATCTTTAATAATAGCTCCTCCGATAAAAAGACTGTGTGCATAAAAGTGGCCATATTTCTCTGATACTTGACGAAGGTTTTGTATTTTATCATTAGTTGTGTACGTATCCTTTACTGCATTTTCAATATCTCTTACATAACTTTCATTAGGGCTGATACAAGAGTTTTGAATAGTAAGTTCAGCTCTTATGTACACATTATGTAAGTGTTCTGTCGATTGCATATAGTATTCGTGCTTTTGTTTAGAAGTTTTTCGAGATAGTCCAAGAGAAGCAGAAAACCAATCTAAAGCCGCTTCAATACTAGTCTCTAATATTAAGCTTCGTTTACATGAAACGTCACATGAAAGTTCACATTTTGAGTAATAGGTTCTAGCGATAGTTGATTGAACTAATTTGGTTTTGGAGATATCAATTTCAAAGGCTTGATTATTAGCACTTTCGATGGAATTTTCGTTGAGTTTAAATCCTTTTTCTTCCTTCAGCTGATTAAGATTGAAATCTTGATTGCTTTCGATGGAATTATTTTTGATTTTGTCATCCAGCTGTTTAAGATTGAAATTGCGATAAATAATGATAATAGTAGAGATAATAATTGTAGCGACAGTAATTATTATAATAATTAATATATCGCCCATTGTAACGATAAAAAAACAGCACAGTACGTACTACACAAGGAACTTATTTTTTTCTTTCAAATTTATATGGTACAACGTGGTACTTTCCTGTTGTGAACCGTGTCTAAGACAATATTATCGTTATCTACTGCATCAGTAACTTTAGGCAGGTGCCCTTGAAAGTAAACAACTCCGAAAAAAGAAAGATCTTATTTGTGAAATGTTACATCTATTAAGCTTTTTTCTAATAATCATGATTATTCTAGTACAAAGCTAAACGTAAACTTTTCTTAAGATTTTGCTTTAAATATCATGTTTGAGCTAGACATGTTTACAATCACAATCATTATTTTTATTTTTATTGTTACTTGCTTTTATTATTTTATTTTAAAGCGTCATAAATTTAAGTATGACTTGATTAAATTTATCAACGGACAAGGAATACATTTTTTTGCAGATTCTTCCGCGTGTGATTTTAACGTGCAGTCTTCAAACAACAGTTCATCCGGAAAATTTCGAGCAAGACTAGTGATTTCTTCAGAGAGAAAAGACACCTTTCTGCTGGAAAATCATATTGAACTATCCGCTTTAGATGAAGTTACTACAAAGCTTGCTAAAAATCTATTCGATGATGAATCACCCGTAAATGATATTTATTTAGAAATCCAATATTCGAAAATTAAAATAACCATTGAAAAGGAAACAATAAAACCATCTGAAGCGTTAATAGATAAAGTGGAGGAGGCATTAAAAGATAATAATCCCTATCACGAATTAGTTAAAGTGTTTAGATCTTATGGATATGTTGTACCTAAAAAAGTTATTCTTGGAAATAAAATATACCGAATGACTTGTTTAACTGCGAATGAAGAATCATTAGAACCAACCATCTGGTCAACTGAATGGACCGAAAATTTTACAAAAGAGATATACAATGAAATTTGTCGATGGGAAAATTTAATAAAGCCACATCGTATTGACGAAACTTATTTAATGTCAATAAATGGAGATATAACTATGAAAGATGACATTGAAAAATGGATGAGAAGTTGTTCAGAAAGTTGTGAAAATTCACTAATACCCATATCTTGGTGTGAACTGTATCCATTATATGAAATATTTGAAAAGGACCTTCGTCAAAAAGTCAAATCCGTTTTGGGAATAAATGATCAATCGGAAATCTTTATTAGAGAAAAAGTGCTAATGACAGGATCGATTTTAATCGAAGATGGTGCATATTATTATCGCGTAACCTTTCCAACTATTTTGAATTCTAATAAATATCAAATATTTGGAAAACTTATGACACAGGATGGAATGCCAATTGATAAAACGGTTGTTAAATTTAAATCTATGGATATACGTGGGTTTGCCGCGAAAATTGAGAACTTTAACACAACTGAGTGAGTGTTCTTTTTAAGTTATTCCATTTTCTTACCTATTTTTGCATTATAATTTATTACCTATTTTTAGTGAAAAACTTACTGTGAATTCACAAATTACTTGGTTAATGATTGGAATACCTGGTGAAGTTGGATTCTTCAGTACAAATACACGAGACATCATTATATTGAATTCTGGTACCGATCAATGTCCTCCAAATTTGAATACAACAGTAAAACTTTCAGAATCTTTACATCCAAATTCAATTATTGTCACTTCATTCATATATCCATCATTAAACAATGAGCCAAATTTTGTAGTTAAATTTCCGTACTACCATAAAAATAATGAGATTGAGCTTAAAATATGTGACTACAGTTCTTTACTTCAAAATGATACTGATAGCGAGCTTTCTAATAGTGATGATGAATTTGAAAATTTTAAAGTCTCAATCCAATGGTTTATTCTTCTCTTTCCTGAAAATTTTGAATTTATTGGGGGCGATATTGACCCTGATTCTACTGTAAAGACGATTCATTTGAAGGCTATAGGAATCAATAATCAATCAGAAATATTTAAGCATGACTTAATTAAATTTATCAATGGGCAAGAAACCCATTTTTTTGCAAATTCTTCAGCGAGTGATTTTAGTGTACGACCTTCAAACAACAGTTCACCCGGAAAATTTCGAGCAAGACTAGTGATTTCTACAAAGAAAAAAGACATCTTTCTGCTGGAAAATCATATCGAACTATCCGCTTTAGATGAAATTACTACAAAATTTGCCAAAAATTTATTCAATGGTGAATCACCTGTAAATGTTATCTATTTGGAAATCCAATATTCGAAAATTGAAATGACCATTGAAAAGGGAACAATAAAACCATCTGAAGCATTAATAGCTAACGTAATGGAGGCGTTAAAGCATCATAACCCTCATCACGAATTAATTAAAGTATTTAGATCTTATGGACACTTTATACCTAAAAAGGTTGTTCTTGGAAATAAAATATACCGAATGACTTGCTTAATTACAAATGAAAAGTCATTAGAACCAAGCATCCGGACAACTGAATGGACCAAAAACTTTATGAAAGATACATATGATGATATTTTGCGTCAATGGGAAAATTTTATAAACCCATATAGTATCGATAAAACTTATTTAATGTCAATAAATGGAGATATAATTATGAAAGATGACATTGAAAAATGGATGAGAAGTTGTTTAGAAAATTATGAAAATTCACTAAAACCCATATTATGGTATGAACTGTATCCATTATATGAAATATTTGAAAAGGACCTTCGTCAAAAAGTCAAATCCGTTTTGGGAATCAATGATCAAGCAGAAAACTTTATCAGTGAAAAAGTGCTAATGACAGGATCGATTTTAATCGAAGATGGTGCATATTATTATCGTGTAACCTTTCCAACTATTTTGAATTCTAATAAATATCAAATATTTGGAAAACTTATGACACAACATGGAATGCCACTTGACAAAGCGGTTGTTAAGTTTAAATCCATGGACATACGTGGGTTTTCCGCAAAAATCGAGAACTTTAACACAACCGAGTGAGTGTTCTTTTTAAGTTATTCCATTTTATTACCTATTTTTACATTATAATTTATTACTTATTTTTAGAGAAAATCTTTTTGTGAATTCACAAATTACTTGGTTAATGATTGGAATACCTGGTGAAGTTGGATTCTTCAGCACAAATACACGAGACATTATTATATTGAATTCTGGTACCAATCAATGTCCTCTAAATTTGAATGTCACTGTAAAAGTTCCAGAACCTTTACATCCAAATTCAATTATTGCCACTTCATTTATATATCCATCATTAAACAATGAGCCAAATTTCGTAGCAAAATTTCAGTACTATCATAATAACGAGATTAAGCTTAAGATATATGATTACAGTTCCTCATTTCAAAACGATACAGACAGTGAACTTTATAAGAATGACGATGAATTTGAGAAATTTGAAGTCTCAATCCGATGGTACATTCTTCATTTTCCAGAAAATTTTGAACTTAACGCAGGTGACGTTCCTCCTGATTCCTGCATAGAAAAAATTCATTTGAGGGCTATAGGTCAAAAAATCGAAGAATTAAGTATAGTTAAAATGATAGGATTTAATCGTGGTTTGCTTGTTAACGCACACAAAATAGATTTTGCAGATTCCTCTGCATGCATCTTTGAATCACAACCCGAAATAAATGCTATCAACAGTTTAGAAGTAAGACTATCATCTAATTCAAAAAGAGATTGTTTTTTATTAAAGAATTGTATTGAGCGATCTGCTATTGATTTAAACAACATTGACTGGATTTCTGGTACTGATATTGAGAACAATCCTTTGACTGATACATACACATCAGACTCATATGATGTCTATATCGAAACACGATATTCGCAAATTGAATTAATTTTTAAAAAGGAATCAATTAAGCCATCTTCGACATTGATAATTGAAGCAAAAAAAGCATTGGAACATCATAATCCTTATTGCGAATTAATTAATGTATTTAGAAAATATGGACACTTTTTACCCCAAAAAGTCATTCTTGGACATAGTCTATGTTTATACGCTGGTACAAAAACAGACCCGAATTTTCAAAATGATTGGAAGGAAATTAATGACTTTGCTAAAAGTGAATTTAATGATATTTTGAAACAATGGGAAAATTTAATAAATCCATATAATATTGATACGTTATTATCAGTTGACGGAATCACATTTACAAAAGATGACCTATATAAATGGTTAGACTCTTGTTTAATAAATGTGTCATTACAGATAGTCAGCTGGTCTAATTTATATCCAATATATGAAATCTTTGAGAATTTTGATAAGCGCATTTATCATGAAACCAAATCTATTATTGAAAATAAAGAACAAGTGCTTATGGCAGATGTTATATCAATTAATAATTCTGCCAATTTATATACCGTAAAATTTCCTATTCATCTGCATTCTGACGACTATAAAATTTTTGGAAAGGTTACATCACAATATTATGAGCCAATTGATGAAGTAATTGTTAAGTTCAAAGACATGAATGCATTAGGATTCATAGCAGTAGCCGAAAACCTTAATAAGATTAAGTACGTATGCGAACTTTTTCATCTACTTATATGATATATATTACTTTAATAATAATGTTTGATCTGTTGGTTAATACTTTTTAGCAAAGAAACACCCATGAATATGCAAATAACCTGGATTTTGATTGGAATACCCTCTAAAGTCGGCTTTTTCAGTATTAATACGCGAAATGTAAACATATTGAGTTCAGGCAACTATCAATTTGTAGTACCTCAAGACATTAACATCTATGTACCAAAAAATCTACCGACAAATGCAATTCTTGCTACTTCATTCAAATATCCTCCATCAGATAACAAATCATATTTCTCAGCCAGCATTCAAAATTATAAAAATAATGACATTAACATCAATATAATCGAGGAAGATAGCGAAGATTGGAAAGATTTAGAATATTCTAACGCCGAATTGGCTTGTGAAAATAAAGAAAAATATTCTATTAAAAGTGATATTAAAAATGATATTAAAAATGATATTAAAAATAATATTAAAAAAGATATTGAAAATAATAATGATGAGCATTCTAATAAAAATAATATTAATGACAATGGAGAATATTCCAACAAAAATTATATTGAAGATAATAGTAGTGAAAAGTTTAACAAAAATGATATTACAGAAGATGATTCTGCAAGCAATAATTTAATGAAAGATGAAGAGATTTTTATTGACGACGATATAGATTTGGGGGGTCTTAGTTTTGATAATGAAGATAAGATGATAAACATTAATTATAAAGCTTATGGAAAAACTCCAGTCAATAAATTAAAATACTCTGTTCAATTTCAATGGTGCATTCTTCTTCCGGAAATTTTAAAATTTAATGAAGCAGACTCGTCTAAAACGATTGATTTGAATGCAATAGGCCAGAATGTTTATTCAAAAAATATGATCGAAATAGGTAAGATATATATTTAAATTGCCTTTCAAAACAAGCCTAAATTATTAATTAAACTTATTAAAACTTAGAAAATAAGAAATTTAAGGAAAGTAGTATCAACCGGTATCAGAGAATAATTGAGGATAAAAAAGAAATGTATAAAGTGCACATCAGTTATAGAAAATTAGATGATTTTAAAGATTCTGAAGAAATGAATAATCTTGGCTATTGTTATCTAAATGAAGTTGGTGTCGAAAGAAATGAACGCAAAGCATTTGAAAATTTTCAAGAATCAGCAAAAATGAGCCATGCAAAAGGAACATATAACGTTGGATACTGTTATCAAAATAGAATCGGAATCGCAGATGAAGAAGATAAGAGAAAAGCATTTCTTAATTACCAAAAATCTGCTGCAATGGGTGATTCAGATGGTACATATCAAGTTGGTGTGTGTTATCGAAATGGAATTGGAATTGAAAAAAATGAACGCGAGGCATTCATTCATTATCAAAGATTAGCCGAAATTGGAGATTATTTTGGAATGTACTTAATTGGTACCTGTTATCAAAATGGGATTGGTGTTGAAAAGGATGAGCTTCAAGCATTTAATCGTTATCGGAGACTGGTTAAAATGAATGATTCTAATGGAATGGTTGGTCTTGGGAATTGTTATCTAAACGGAATCGGAGTCGAAAAAGATGAACATAGGGCATTTCATTATTATCAAAAATCAGCCAATATGGGAAATTCTGATGGAATGTTTCAAGTAGGGTACTGTTATCAAAATGGAATTGGCGTCGATATGGATTTATGTGAAGCGTTTGCTTGTTATAAAAAATCATCTGATGTGGGAAATGCTTATGGGACATATTATGTTGGTCATTGTTATTTAAATGGAATTGGGGTTCAAAAGAATGGTAACAAAGCACTTATTAATTATATAAAGTTGGCCGAGATGAAACATCCTGTCGGATTTTATCAAGTTGGTGTTTGTTATGAAAATGGAATTGGTATTAACAAGGATGAACATGAGGCATTTCTTTTCTATCAAAAATCAGCAGAAATGGGTTATTCTAGTGGGATGTATCAAGTTGGTGTTTATTATGATAATGGAATTAAAGTTGAAAAGGATAGATATAAAGCATTCGTTCATTATCAAAAATCCGCGGATATGGGTCATGCTAGAGGCATATATAAAACGGCCCTTTATTATCAAAATGGAATTGGTATTCAGAAGGATGAACACAGAGCGTTTAATTATTATAAAAAATTAGCTGAGATGGGAAATTCTTTTGGAATTTATCAAGTTGGTATTTGTTATGAAAATGGAAAAGGTGTTGAAAAGGATGAATATAAGGCATTCGATCACTATAAAAGATCAGCTGATATGGGGTACATAGATGGTGTGCAACGAGTTGGTATTTGCTATCTGAATGGAATTGGGGTTGAAAAAGATGAGCGCAAAGCATGTATTTATCATCAAAAACCAACAAACCTGGGACAGTGAGTATAAATTTACTTTTGCCTATGATAAAAACAGCATATTTTTTATACTGATTATATATCAATTAGGGAGTAAGTAATATTATTTTTAAATAATACATTTAATAATTGATATTAAATATTAATTTACTTTTTAATTATACTATTACTGTAGAGAGTGAGTATTTAAAATTATTAAATTATATCAATTAATTTTTTGAATATCAATTTACCATTAAACATCGTAATACCAAATTATCAGTGTGTGAGTATTTTGAATAATTTTTTACTTTTGAAGTTTTCGTTAATTTCGTATTAAACAACATACCTAATCGAATATGTATCATTCACATACAAGTCGGTATGTATTTTTGATGATAGATATTTTGCTTTTAAATTATCGTATAAAAACTAATAATTGTTTTCAAATTATCAGGAAGTGAGTATATAAATAACATTTTAATTTACATTTCTTGTACAATAATTATGCATTTCTATTCATTTTCCCACATAAAAAATTTTAGAATGTAAGTATTAAAACTTATTTTATCTCATCAATTCAAATAACGCTGTTCAATTAATTGTCCATAAATAACCACTAGGCGGTGAGTATTGATTATAAGCACTTCTAAGAAAAGATTTTTCACAGTGATTTAACTCCAATCGATCTTCAACGCTTATTAGGGAGTAAGTATTTTAAATATCAAATTAAGCTATTTATATTTGATTGTAACTCTAATCATTCATACATTATCGATTAATGCTAGGAGGTAAGTATTTGCATTTCATAATTATTTATATAATTAAAGTTCGTTGTCAAAAGTAATCAACTATTTCAATATTTGAAGACTTCAAAATGAATTCTACAAATGGAGTAGTGGCAATTCAGACATTGATTACTTAATTCAGCAAGTGCAACTCAAAGCAAATAATTTCAGAGATATCATTGAGTGGATTCCTTTTAACAAATTTGAAAATATCGAGTTCCTAACTAAAGGGGGTTTTGGCAATATTTCCAAGGCAATATGGAATGACGGATATATTTTTGATTGGGATCTCATAAATAATCAATGGAAGAGAAAATCGCAAATAAACGTTTGTTTAAAAAGTCTTCATAATTCTACAGATTTAAAAAGTGAATTTTTAGAAGAGGTAAATATTAATGAGTCATTATTTCCGATTATTAACATTTAATAATTTCATGCTTAATTACACTAATTATATAATTTTTCAGATTAAAAATCAACTAAGTTGCAAATGCAATTCAGTAATTGCAATTTATGGAATAACAAAAGATCCCGAAAATAGCAATTATATGATGGTTATGCAATATGCAAAAGAAGGAAATCTCCGTAAAATGTTGAATAATAAATTTAATGAATTGAACTGGGTCCACAAGATAAAAAATATGTTTTATATAGCTCAAGGGCTTTATGTAATTCATCATGCTGGACTAATTCACAGAGATTTACATTCCGGTAATATTGTCAATGAAAATTCAGTTATGGCATATATTACCGACTTTGGTCTATGTAAACCATTATCTCAAGGTTCGGGCTCCAAAGAAATTATTGGAGCATTGCCTTATATTGCACCAGAGGTGTTGCTTGGTAAAGAATATACTCAGCAGTCGGATATTTATTCTTTTGGAATAATTATGTCAGAAATTTGTACTGGAGATTCGCCATATCATGATATCCCACATGATGATAAACTAATATTGGATATTACTAGCAAAGGCAGAAGGCCCCAAATAAGATTGGAAATTCCTAAACTACTTTTAGATTTAATGAATAAGTGCTTAGACAGTGTGCCTCAAAAACGACCAACTGCTAAAGAATTAGTAGACATTTTGAAGCAATATCAAGAAGACATAAAGAATGAGAAAACAGAATTATTTAAACATGCTAAAGCAATTAAAAACTCGGCTCAAATCTTAACCCAAAGTTATAATTACATTTCAAAGCCTATAAGTACATACATTTCAAATCCTATAAGTACAATCGAAATTTCAAGTGAATTCTCAAAATTAGATTTAAATTAAAATAATGTTTTAGGTTATTATATTTATATTTTATAATAAATTAAGTTTTATATTTATTAATTATATTTTATTTCACAGAAAGCCAATTGCTAGATTTTACTATTGAGTAATTTGATGATTTTAAATCAGGAATTAAATAAGGTATTTTAATATTGTTAATTATTTTAGAGCTTTATTTTTTTTTATATAAAATATTTTTAAAAAATGTTTTTGGGTTTCATGTTATAACAAACTTTATAAAAATTACTTATATATAAAAATTATATTTAAATTAAGAGATAATTTATACATCGCACAGCGATATAGTCGCCCCCATAAAATCAGGTGTAACATAATCAAACCAACCAAAATAAACCGTGTTATTTCATATAGTTAGGGTTAGAATGGGTTAGGTAGGGTTAGTGATCGTACCCTAATGTATTGTAACCGGCTAACCGTTAGGTTATCCGGATAACCGTGCTATAAAATTGACTACGGGCTACACAATTAGGATATCGAGTTAACCTAAGGAGATAATATAGGGTAAAAATAAATTTGTAATAAAAATTCAATTGGTATATATTTATATATTGATAATACGTATAAATATATAATTACTTTAGAAGTCATCCTTGAACTCTTATCTATTAATTGTCTTTAAAACTTTTTTAATACTGTATTAATAAACCACATAGATCGAACATAGCGGGCTTTTATTTTGATTGGCCAATTTTTGTAGATCAACCCGTGATATAGTAAAAATTCTATTGGTTAA
>CAJVPY010000956.1:0-21967 GCA_910591965.1 Dentiscutata erythropus
ATATTAAAAAAAATAGATCATAACTAAATTTATGCTATTTTTAAGCTAAAATTGTTACACGAACTCTACAGTTTAAGAGATAAATATGTTTTAGTAAAATTCTTATATTAATATTCAAATTTGAATTTCTCAACAACTAGTTATTCAAATAAGCTAAAATTTGAACTATAAATAGATATAATATCTGGCTATAACATATTAAAATTTTATCAATTTGGATTAATAGTCTTGAAAAATTGTCTAAAACTATATATAATTTTGTTAAGCAAGAAAGGTGATTAACTTAGTATAAAAAAAAGTTTACCTTGGGTGATCACCATATTCGCACTATAGTAAATTTATATAGTAATCTGAGTCATATTTTACTATAATCATTCTTCAGGTGACTGGTGGATTATCAATTAAATTAATTTGCTTTAGATTTAAATTTTTATTTCTGTATAGAAGGTGATTATATAGAAGAACAACTATATTTATTTAAAAAATAATAAAAACTTTTTATAATTATATATAATTTGTAAGTGAATTGTTAAATAATTAAATTTTACTTATTACATAATTTATCTAGTTTGACTTAGAGTTTTCTAAATTTTGATTACTAAGTTCATTATCAAATTCATCATCTGAAATAAACAAGCACTTTACCTCTTGTAATATGCTTAGCAATTTACCTTGATTTTTCGACTTCAATCTAGAATATTTTTTTTGAACATCTTCACTAAGCTGCTCAAGAAGGGCCTTTATTTTTACCAAAATTTCAGGCTTTTTCATATTTTTTTCACTATTTTGTGCTTTAGCTTCTTGCTGTGTGATTGGTATTAATCTAAATAATAATAGTTTATTTTTATTAATAAATGTTTTAGTAATAAAATCTCAATGAGCTTGTTTAGCTAAATGGGAAAAATCTTTTAAATTTTCATTTAATTTATATTCTTCAAGACTCTGACTAACAAATTCAAGACTTCGAAGATAAGTTTGAAATCATTGACATTCCATTGATGATTCTAGCCGAGTTCTTGATCCCGAAGCTTGAAAGTCATTATATCTAATTATTTTAAATAAATTATTTCTAAGCTATAGTTGTTATAAAACTTTTAGTAAAAATATAGATAAAAATAATTTAATTAAAACAGATATTACCTCAAGGAATTTTTTACAATTACGTGCTGCAGTTACCCAATAATAGTGTTGTGGAATAAGTATTAAAGACTTCAGAGTCTTGTTTATCTACTCTATAACCGCATCTAAGCCTTGATGTTGGTCATAAATACCAGATCTAGAGACAACACAATTTTCTTCTATAATGTCTCGTATTTTGGGACGAAGCTGAATCAATTGAATTTCATCAGAAACTTCTATAAGACGGTATATAGAATGACGTCATGCAGACCAAATAGGAGAAAACACTCTTTTAGCTGCTCATTTTAATAAGGGGTTGTTAGTTCTAATAGCTTTTTGGTAATTAATTATTGCTTGAAGGTAAATGAATATCTATTATAATAAAAAATATATAATTTTAATATCTCAAAATTTTTTTTATTTTAATAAACAATTACTATATACTAACCTGTTCATATTTTAACTTGTACAGAGAATCTTGATCCTTAACCCAAATAAAATATCCTTCAACAGATATCTTAGAATTGCTTTTTACATATGGCTATACAAGTTCCATAGAAATTGCCTGATGATATATATTGCAAATAGAATCCCAAGACTTATGATGGTCTGCACATTTTTTGAAATATGCAAGTTGATTATCTGTTCGATAACTCTGGCATTTTGCAAACCGTTTTATATCAATTTCCCTAAAATAAAATTTAATTATGTTAATACTGATTTTTAATAGCCTTTTGTTTAAAATATTTGAAAATATTGACCAGAACATTTTGTATTACTAAAATTTTTAAATTCTAAAATTAATATATTTTAATTTGTCTCTGCATACTTTGACATCCAACAATTAAAAACATTAATTTAATAATAAAATCTGTAATACAGTAATTATATAAAACTAATAACTAACCAGTTTAGCTCTACAAATGCTCATAGCATATTCATTTCTTCATGTAATGGCCCTAAGATAAGAACTAGCCATGGAAATTTTTCTTTCAATTTTAGAGCATGATGGTATGGAACACCATCACAAATTACTGCCACCCAATTATGAGTTTTTTTAATTCCTGTAATTGTTTCTATATGTAAAAGAATTTTTTCAATATTAGCAATTGAATTAGGATTAATATTAACCGGATCAGGAATATAAATATCAGGAATGTTAACTCCTTGATTAATAACTCGTCGTTGAGTAATACTAATTCTAGGTATATTAGTAGAATTCGAACTTGATTCGTTATCAAAACTATATAGCCTAAAAACAAGCGAATTGTCAGCCTTACTAATTTCCTCTTCAACTACTTTTTCTTTTTGAAGTTCGGCTAATGTAGGTAATCGCATTTCACAGCTAGGGCAAACTTTTTTTCGATTTTCAATTTCTTGTTTATGACAGCTAGGGCACACTTTCATATTGGTAATTTTAATTTCTGAAGATGCTATAAGAGAATCAATAGTATTAGTAAAAGATGATTTCTCTTGAGATAATAAATTTAAAAGATTATCAAGATAATTATATAATTCTTTATCGGCAACTTCTTGCATTTGGGGACTAACTTCAAAAAGTTCATTGTACTGTAGAATATTAAGAGAATTATATGCCCAAGGTGAATTAGTAGTATGTTGAATTCTATTTTGTAATGACATATTAAAAACGACAAAACTTGTAACTGTATAGTAAACTACAGTATTAAATCCTCGATCAAGATAATTTTTTTGTCACCATTGTTCATTATCAAATGCTAAACAAAAAACCTTCAGGTAATGGTTTTTCATATCTTGCTAATTCTTCTATCCACTTTTGAAACCGATTATAACTTCCTGAACTTGTAATATGATTATCAATATTGATAATCATCTTTGATCGTGCAATTGAATACTTAATAGCTGAAAGAACAAGCTAAATTTCTGATATGTATTTTTCATGTTGTGCACCATATAGTAAAACAACTATAACAGCAATTTTAAAAGCTTTTCCTGACTTAAAATATCAGTATCTCTATTATTTTTAACAAGATTTTCAATAAATTTAACAACAATTTGATTACCTTTGTTAAGCCACTTACGAAGACTATATAATACAATATTTTCCATAGAGAATCTATTTTTATCTTGAATTAATGCTTCCACATCGTCAAAAAATGATACATGCTCCGCATTTGCTATTTTAATGATTGCATCGATATGCTTTTGTTGATCAGCATATCTCGAATTCCACTGTTCAATAAGGGTCTCTTTGTACTTGTATTGTTCAGAATATAAATTCTGAATTTCAATAATTTCATCATGAGCTTTTTGTAATTGGCCTCTTAACATCTTAATTTCATCTTTTTGGCTATCTATATACTGTTGCATTTGTACTATTTGGTTGTTAAGAGTTATTATATTTTGCGATTTTTGCTGATTTTCTACTTGTACTAATTCTAAAAGCCTTTTAGTTTGATTGAGTTCAACTGCTGGATCAACATAACTGGCAATATCTAAATTATTCTTGTCAAGTCGGGTTCTTTTATTTTTTTGATCAGAACCTATAAAACTGATTAGTATTAATTACTTGGTTGTAATGTACCTGACAAACTGAATATTTTGTTAAAGAAGATTGACGTTCAACAAGTTCAGAAATATAATCATGATATTTTAAAGATTCTTAACTATATTCGCACTATCAGCATGTCACCATGTTTGTAATTCACTAGTTTCACAAGGTCTCAACTGAAATACTCCATAGCGCTCAACAAGATCAGCAAAAATACACTTGGGAGTATGCGCTTTAGGTCTTTGGTAAGTAGACACTATAAGAAAAAAAAATGCAAAGTGAAATTATGTTCTTTTATATATACTTAACTATATATGAATGCATAATTTGAGATCTTATTTACTTTGGCTAATAAAGTGAAACTTGACTAATTAACTTTGATTATCAAATCTAGAGATTGAATATTATATGTTTGAAGACTTTTTATTATGAAGAAGAAAATACTATAAAAAATTCACAATGAAACGGCAAAAAAAAATAAGCATACAGTCAATCAAATAGCATAGAACTTTCTAGTAATTTGTGACTGAATTATGTAAAATCAGAGTAAATTTTTACTTATCTCATCAGTAGTGATATGCACGGGCATGCATGCCCAACACTATTTTTAACCAAGACTCTGTATAATTCTGCAAATATGATTGGTTAAAAAATTTTTTTTGCCAATCAAATATTAAGACTCTACAAGTGCGAAAGGACCCTTACCTTTTCCACTTTCTTGAAATTATAGAGTTTTGATTGCGGAATTCATTCTTATGGTATATTCATACATTAATTAACGGATTGATTAAATAAATTATCATATTTAGATTAAAGCTTTAGTTATCAATGCAATTTTTATTTTTCATAGAATTGAATTAACATGTTATAGTAAACTAAAAAGTACTTTTTGCAGACTTATATAATTTCAAGAAGAAAAGACATTGTCAATTAATATATCGTAATAGTAAAGAGCATTTATATTAACAACATTATTTATAAATTTATAAGTGAACTAAGTATACAGTATGACTTTGCCAACTGCATGGAATGTTAATAATAAATCTGCTCTTTTAAGTGTGGATGAAAATGGACTTAGAGTAAATTATATAGGTGAGAACATTGTATATAACTTATATTCTGCTATCTCCACATAAGTATAATAACACTCATAAATTCATTGATTTTTTATAAAAAATTTAATGTTGCCACATAACGTATTAACCTGCTAAGTTTTTTTTTATTAAATAAAAAGAATGTGGTAAAAATATAAAAGACACTGTAATTCGTGTGGATAATCCAGTCCCATCAGAATGCGAATTATTTTACTTTGAAACTGATATTATAAATGAAAGATAAGAGGCAAATCTCTCGCAACTTTTTCATCTGTAAATAATATTAGCTTCATTATTAATTTAATTAATCTCTTTGAAAGAATTATCGCAATTGGAATTTGCTCAAATTTCGATAAAATAAATAAGATGCCCGGTAATAACATACTTTTATTTATGAGTTATTAAAAATATTTATTCAATATCTTTATTATTGGCTAAATCTTCATAGGGTGCGAGCCTGATTTGTGGGGATATCATAGCAACGATAGGAATTTTTTTAATTGTGCAATAATAAACGAACTATACGGGCCTACGTTGCAACTGGGGATACTATTGGATGTTGTTTAAACTTTATAAATAAGACCGCATTCTTTACCAAAAATGGGGTGAATCTAGGTAAGTATAATTCAAAACGAAGCTTATATTATTTTATCTTAAGCGATAAAAATTGATATCTTATAACATCTTTAAAGAATTGCGTTCCGATATTTAAAAGATAAACCATACCCTTGCATTGGACTAAAAGGTAGATCTATAGAGACTAACTTTGGGCATGAAAATTTCAATTACGCAGGTATGTTTTATTTTGCATTAAATATTTACATCTCTTTATATGTGGTTTATTATACTAATGCGAAGTTTATGATTAGCATTGACTGATGATGATATTAATGATGAGTTAATTAAAGAAAAATGAGTTAATCCTCTTAATCAATATTATAATTTAAAGCACTTGAAGATTTGTCGAATTCATTGAAAATTAAACCAAATGATACGATTGCATTAATATATTGTGGAAAGATCTATTTTATTATTGCTGTATTATATCAAGTATCTTTTGTATTTATACAATTATTTTTATATGCAATAGCTTAAGTTCACTATAGCGTTTTTCTTTATATTCTTCAATACTATAGTATATATTGTGAATTAAGATCTAGAAAATTGCTACACAAAGAACTAAGCACAATTATTAGATTCGAATAGTGACTGGACTCGTCAACTTGTACTCAAACAATTTGAGTTTATCATGTTTCGAATTATGAGTTAAAATTATGAGTCTGCAATTGTTAAAGTCGATGTCCAACTTTGTTTTTAATTATAGATTGAATTTTTGTGATTTGAATAATTTAAATAATTCGAATAAATTGATATCAATCACGCAATTCGAGTACTCTTCTGAGCTTAATTCGTGAATTACAAGTTAATACAGTAATATGAGTCTAGTTTCTAGATTCGGGTAATGCCTCTTGGTTAATGCCACTATAAATAAATAGATTTATTTTAATTTATTTTGATTTGTAATATCTTTAAGTGATTCATTACCCTAAACCCGAAAAGAATTGTTTCATGACCCAACTTATACTTACCAGAGATTATCAACTCATTCCAGAAGTTAATAGGTCATTTACCAAAATCTTCATCCATATATTTTATAGATAATTTAATATAATAATCAGGTCCTAAACAATTAGGTCTATCAAATGCTTTTTGTTCAGTCAAAAACTCATCGTGATAAATCCAAGATTGTAAATATCTGATACCTGAGATCCACAAAGCCGAAGTACTACAAATGGCAGAATTTCACAAAATTTTTCTTCCTTCACTTTTCTAGAAAGTCCAAGATTAGTAGCATATGTGCTATGCAAAATATTTCTGCTGTGTGAATCTCTGTGAATGAGTTCTTACGAATAAATTAACTCTAGCTCCGAAGCTATACAGTAAAGTCCCAAGCATGATCGGTCGATTAAAAATACTTAGCCTGAATAACTTAAATGATCTTTATATTTAATAACAGAAATAAATAAAATTAACAGTACATTTAATAACAAAATACTAATTAAGTATTGAACAACTGAAATCTGTTACCGTTTAGCCATTGAAATTGTGATCAAGTTCTTGAATTTTTGCGTGCTGGTCTCTTAAGCGTACATAGAATCTTGCTATTTTTTGAGTCTTATTCACCTTTTTGACAAGACTTAAATGCTATTGATTATTTTTGATTATTGAAACTAGAAGTCTTTTACTATCTATTAAAGTATCGATTTGTAAATTTTTAATATTGGGTCAGGTGTATAAAAAACTCCCGAAAAATGCTGACAAAGAAGTGTGTATGAGCCAATCAAATCAAAGATCCAGAGCACAGATTATTCTAGATCCCGATTTCCTAATTTGGTAAATCCCTGACTGTAATTAAGTAGTTACAGAAAAATATTCAAAATTTAATATGGGCTGATTTCGGCCGATTTACATTTTCAAACCAGTCTAATTCTGGTCAAATTTGCAGATCGTTTGGCCTATTGTGGATGAGTTTTAAAATCATCCAATAGGCCAAATGATCTACAAATTTGACCAGAATTAAATTGTTTTGAAAATGTAGATCGGATCTGCAATATTTTGAGTATTTTGATTGGATGTTTACAGCATGTGACCCGAACTTTTTTTCGCCATGGCCAGGGTACTCTAGTATGTATAACTGTATAACATATAAAAATACAATTATTCGGCACTTGTTTATAAGTTTGAATGAAAAATTGATTAAGAAATTGATCAAGTAATTTATCGGCTATAGCCGGCTACTAGTCGATAGTCGATGATAGCTGACCGATAGCTGACCTAGCTGACCGAACCCATCACTACTCGTGATCATCCGTATTATTTTCAAATTTGTAATTGTTGTGATACTATGAATTAATGTCGTCAATATTTAAAAATTAAACATTGAACTACCATAATTATATCATAATCTTAACATATTCCATGTGCTAGTGAGATGTTGAATAAGATTTGAAAGAAGATTTTTGCAGAAACGCATAATAGAAATCACGATAATTTGAATGCAACTAACTAAATCGCATATATATCACCAGATGGTGATTAAATTATAGATCTAAATGTATCCTTTTGGTATTTTTATTCCTGGTTTAATGCAACAACGTTGTACAATTATCTTATATGTTTTGAAGTTTACATGCACATCTGATCGTACTGGTCCTGCGCGGCATTGCATGTCGCGCAGCTAACATAATGTCCAATAGAAAAATATGGACAATACGAAATAGTCCATAAATGTTATCCAATGGTCCGCACTTAAATCGAGACAAAAACCTGCTAAAACGATGTATGGTTAAACAATTCTCACGCAATGGATAAATATAGTACTATGTGATGCATATTGTGATGGCTAAGTGCAGAAATTCACGTTTTTGCTGCGTTTAGCATTTTTTTCTAATCAGGTATAAGATTTTGCGAACGTACGTACACATTTAAAATGCCATAGCAACCATACACTTCGTGATATTACATATCACTCCGTTCTTGGTATATCATGCTACTCATTGAAACTTAATACTAATCAATCATACGTAAACAAAATACTAATTACTAAATATATCCAACAAAAAACAACCCATACTATATGGTAGAATTCATAAAAGGAAATTTAAATGATTGCAGATCATTTTCATTATTAAAATTGCCTTTTTAAAATTCTACCACCAACTATAACACCACTTTTCATTTCCATTACCATTTTAAACCAGTATGTTAATATTATGAAGTATATGATTACTAATATTGCGCGTAATATGAGTCCGCAAATTCACATAACTAGACAATTCATTAGATTGTGAATTTCTACATTTAAGTATCACAATATACAGTGTTGGGTTGGACATTGAACAACCCTTGTATATCAGATTTTGATAAATAATAATAATAAACCTGTATGTACGAAACCTCATTTTCTCTTGACAGCACTTAAATGATTTCTATACATCTTGGGTTCATTTGGTTTATATTTCTGGGGTTTACTATGGTATTTTTTTTTATCTCAGTGAGCTAACCTCTTGTTATGTTTAAAAATGATGAATATTTGAATAAATACCAATTCGACATTTAATAAATCATCAATATCACTTTTATTTTAGAAAGCTTGGTGATAATGAGTTTTAACTGACAATATACTCTTTAAACTATACATCATCACGAAGTTATAAAAAAATAATAAATCTAGATGATTAGCCCGGGTTAATCAATCTAAAAAAGCATTGAAAAACGGGGGCTTCGTTAAACATTGCAATGTATAAGATATCAATATACAATGTACAGCATGTTATTTAATCAAGTAGTTAAATATTTAGTTGTATATTTTAATGATTATTTTTAAAGGTACGATGTTTATTCTTTTAAATTAAACAACGAGTTTATTATTGATTTTAAAACTTCCTGATGATGTATAATTATTTTTATTTATTTTTTTTTCTTTAACACTCTTTTAACTGCACCAACACAGGTTTTTTTTTGTCTTTATACCGAACAAACGAAAATTCAAATACTTAAAAATACAAAATAGCACTATAGATTTATGATTAAAGATTTTTTTTACGAAATTTT
This sequence comes from Dentiscutata erythropus, assembly GCA_910591965.1. Taxonomy (NCBI): domain Eukaryota; kingdom Fungi; phylum Glomeromycota; class Glomeromycetes; order Diversisporales; family Gigasporaceae; genus Dentiscutata; species Dentiscutata erythropus. Next base: position 9,358 of record CAJVPY010000956.1, read on the forward strand.
TTATTAAAAATAATATAAATCTCGTATTGATTATTTAAATTCATGAAGAAGCCTTTTATTTCTGTAGAAAAGTTTTTGCATTATCGTGTTTCTATTGCAGTATCATACAACATATATAATTTTTTATCACATTAAATAAGTCCTGGTATCATTTATTGTATTCTCAAAAAATGATCTACAATAATAAAACCACAACTTTTCACCAACGATTCTAATTTCATTAATAAAATATATTTATGCATTTCTTCTTACTGTAAATTTTTGCCAAGAGATTAATTCCTGAACAGCATCACAATCCGGTTACGTAACACGTAGTGATGCCTGACGAAACCACGTGATATTAATTATCACGTGTTACTACTTATAAAAAATCAAAATAGATTGTTGATTTTAATATATTGTACCATGTGACAATTAGCATCACATGGTTTCGTCAGGCATCACTAGTAACGCCGCAACCTTATTAGTTCCTTCACTTAACAATCTACACTATTGATATACCTACGAAGAAATGCTACATAATTGACAGATTTATTAGTTATTTTAATAACTTTATACGTACAAAAATATAATCATGTTACAGTGCTTAAGATATTTGTTTATGTTCATGAGGGATTATGATCTTATACTGTATGCATAACGAACGTATAATACTGTATTAATTGTGTGGTAGTATGAGTTCACAATTAGATGTATTATATCGATTTTAGTGACACACTTTAATCATTATGAAATTCAAAAATCAGATTTTTTAATTATCTGACTCTTGCTGAGGTCCCAAATATCAGAATATTGGCGCAAATTAATGATAGTTTCTAAACTGAACTACCAAAAAATATTCATTTTTTACAATGTAATATAATCAGTTCTTGTTATGTACATAATCAATAAACATTTATTATAAATAAAGGTCATTTTGACTATTCAGGAAGGACAGCCTCGTCTTTGTTTCAATAATACAATAATATGGGCTAGGTGCTGAGAAAAGGGACAAAATTGAAATGATTTTTTTTTTACATAAATCAATTATAGTAATATTAGGATTATTTTTTACTTAAGACATAAAAGTAGTTGTATTAATAAAATTTTGCATTTTCTTATGGTTTATTGAAGATCTTTTGTTTTTTTGTCAATTTCGTCCCTTTTCTTGGCACCTAGCCCATATAATCATACATTGTGTTTTTATTAAACGTATAAAATACTTACACTATAATGGAGACAAATTTAATTTGTGTGGTTTACATTACATTCCTTTTAAAAAGAGGGGGAAGGGTGAAAAATGGATCGTATACATAGTAATTTTACCAATTTTTTTTAATTCCGCCCGACATTATTCGCACCGGCCAAAATTATATATGTATATCCAGAATTCTTTTTTTACTAAGTGGGAGAGAGAGAGAGGGAGGGAGAATAATGTAAACCACCGAATCTAATTGGTCTAGCCGTTTATTGGTTCAGCAAATTGTGGATCATTTTCTTAGTAATTGCAATCTAATCCCTAATCTATCACAGAACTTTTAGATGATTCATGACATAAAATGCAAAAATATGAGAATTTTAGTGCAGTTGTCAATAACATGACTGCATAATTATACAAACTATATATTAAAAAAATTACAACTTTAATTGTAGAAAAGATTTAACTGTCAATTGATTTAAATTAATATCAAAAAAAGTAAATTATAAAACAAGCTAGATTATTATATTTCAACAAATTTTTATTATATATAATTTGTGATTTTAAAAGGAATTTTTATTAATGAGAAAAAAAATTCGGGCCACATGCTATAAACAGCCAATCAAAATGATCAAAATATTGAAGATCCCGATCTACATTTTTAAAACAATCTAATTCTAGTCAAATTTGCAGATCATTTGGCCTATTGCCCAGTAGGCCAATCGATCTGCAAATTTGACCAGAATTAGATTGTTTTGAAGACTTCTCATTTAACTCAGTAAAATTTTTTTAAATATATAATTAAAAAAAAAAAAAAACATTCGAATTTTGGTAAATTTTTTTTTTAAGATTTCTCAACAATCAATGATTTAAATTCGATAAAATTTTTTTATTTTAATTCTGTAAGTTTATAGAATTAAAATAAATAATTCTGTATTGCAAATCATCAACAAAAAATGCTCGATTGTAAGATAAAGCATGCTTGTCTTTTAGTATCTTACAACAAAACACCTTAACTGTCGCACCAATTTAGATTCACAATTTTAATTAGTGGCCTACAAAATTTTGACCCGCATTATATAATTGTTACGTAATTTTTGGCCAGAATTAAGTTTCTAACTTTTTTATTACAAAAATATAAATTAATTCAGAAGCATTTTTCACTTAATGGGCAAATGTGATTTCATTGGTAAAATTTCGAGCAATTTCAGCCTAAATTTTGATCGTCGCTCTTAGCCAATCAAAATTGAAAATCTGCTGTAACGAACAATTAGGGTATTTCTTGCAATAATTATGTTATTTGTGTACTTTATGCCAAATTAAAGCAATAATTATAATTTATCAGCCAGAAAATAAAAAATTTGGTATCGGCTAGCCAGTTAGGTAAGCCGATCTAGTCGACTATCATGGCTATAGCTGGTCAGCTAGCTGGCTATAGCCTACCCATCCCTACTTGGGCTACAATCAAATAGAGCGATTTTTTAGATAATAATATTTTATAATTCAAAAAATAAGATTTAAAAAATATGTAATTTTTTAGAAATATTATATTTACAACACCGTGTTGTATACAACACCCCATTATTTAGACTATGCTATCGCAACTAAAGGTTAGAGTTAGGGTTAGAGTTAGGTTAGGTTTAGGGTTAGGTTTAGTGTAAAATTGTGAGAGGAATATTTTTTCTTAGTTACACAACAGGGTTACCCTAGTAAAATTTTGTAATATTTAAGATTTTTAAAAAATTCTATATAGGGTGTTATATAGCATGGTGTTATAAATATAATTTTCCAATTTTTTAATATATTAATAATCGTAAGTAAAATTTAAATTAGCAATTTTAAAAAGAAAATAGCTCTATTAGATTAAAGAGAATGCTTTTATTTGCATGTTAAAAAAAAAAAAAACTCTATAATTAATCCCATTTTCTCAAAAAATGTACCTTTGTAAATAAATATATATACGACTATTATGAAGATAATTAAAATTCGAATAATTAATATTTAACTCCGATCAAAAATTTATCAGTAATTTAGTATTTTAACTCAGATCTGTGATTTAATAAAAAAAATTTATATAGATAATGATCGACATATATTACCCTAACTATATATCTATATATATATATTATAGTATTGCACAAATAAAATAGCATTTTAGGACTATGATTTACATAGTCCCGAAGTGCCGTCAATAGAAAAAAAATCTATACCTCAACTTTCACAGCTCATATCTTGATGAATTTGGAATGATTTAATTTTCAAAAGGAATATTAAGTTCTAAGCTTTCCTTTGAATACTGAATCATCAAAATTCATCAATATATAAGCTATGAAAGTTGAGGTATATATTTTTTTAAAATGTCAATCTGCCTGATTTCTATTGACGGCAGCCCATTTTATTATCAAAAAGATCCCAGATAAAAGCTACTAACAGCTCGTCTCACGTACAGATAGCTCTGTTATACATATTTTCTTTAATGATAAATCTGTAAAATTGGCCTGGTGGTTCTTGAGATATCTCAACTTTTCTTTTAACGATCATATAAAATTTCTTTATAAAATTGTAAAAAAAATTTTATATGATTATTGAAAGATATCTCAAGAACTACTAGGCCAATTTTACCGATCTTATAATTATTAGAGTCACAGAAAGGCTAACTTAGTAAAAAAAATTACTACGTAACTACTTTAGATTTGGCTTTATTATAAAATTCATTAAATTTGCTCAACTTTGATTATGATGTTAGTGCCGATTTCTCATGGATTACCATTTAAGTTTATAAATTTATATTAACACTAGTACATAAGCAATAAAAATTTGCCTAAACAAATTTATTTGGTTAGCATCAGATTATAATCTCGAAAAATATATTTGATATTACCTGCATGTAAAACAGAGAATTAAACTAATGAAATAACAGCACAAAAAGCGAAGCTATAACACAATAACAAAACTTCTTTTTTCATTATTCCCTTTCCTTAATCATATTAATGGTGCACGCTGCAAATTAGTTAAGCAAATTCATCTGTATCTGACAAAATACCCGAATCATCAAGGCTAATTCTGGAATAAGGAATGCGTGGTTTACGTATATGAAGCTTGTGTGAATAAAGACGCAACAGTTTATCTCTATCTACATTGTAATCATCGTCTTTACCATCTTTGGGTTTATCATCGTCTTTACCATCTTTTGGCTTATCATCGTCTTTACCATCTTTTGGCTTATCATCGACTTTACCATCTTTTGGTTTATCATCGTCTTTATCATCTATTGGTTTATCATAGTCTTTACCATCTATTGGTTTATCATAGTCTTTACCATCTATTGGTTTGTCATCGTCTTTATCATCTATTGGGTAGTCATTTTCATCATCTGATATTACTATAACTTCCTCAACTGACTTATAATTGCTTAATGATGATGAGCGCACACCATCAGTTTTCGATTCTGTTACTGGTGTTTTTTGAGTATTTTTTTTAAAAAATTTTGAATAAATCCTTTCTTCTCCCGGTGCAGGACCTGTAATTTATCAAATGAAATTTAATTTCTCAAAAAAAGTAAAAATATTTTGTAATATAAAGGTAGATACCTAAATTGTTCAAAACATATTCCGCCGGTTTAAAAGGATCGAATTGAGGTAACTGTTTGTTTGGGTTGACTGAAGCTTTTGCACTTAAGTTTGACGTACGGCTCACCGGTGTGTTGTAGGTTTTCGCGGGCGAGCTATAACGAGGAATATCTCTCGACTCCATAAAAGCAATCCGAGTGTGGATAATTATTGTTACACGACCTTTTCTTATTCGTTTTTTAACGAAATTCTGTAATTGTCCGGATCGTGTTACATAAACATTGTTACACAATTAGACAATCGCTCGATCTAATTGATAAATTATTTGATTAGTTTGTACGGTAATTATTCGATTGAACACTCTAACGTACCTCGAAAACTCGAAAATTCGTGAATTTACGCAAAATCTCAATTATAATATCGATCAAGAAAGATGGTATTTGATTATGTGCTTTTTTTGAATTAAATTATATAGCTTTGGCTTCAACTTGCTTATTATAATTTATTATTATAGGGAAAAGCGAAGAAAACCAGAAGGTTTGCCGAGGTCAAACGCTTATTAAATCCTAAGGATTCAAGATTGTGAGCTATTTTATTTTAGGATGCATCATAGTTTTAATTGGTGGATCACGCCCATAATGGTAACTTGAATCGAAAAATTATACTAATTTCCCAATATTAGAAAATCCGTACAAGAAAAACAAAAAATGAAAAATGAAGAGAAGGAAAAGGAAGCAGTTCGAAATGTGTGCGCATTCTTAAAATTTAATTTTTATCTTGAAAAAAATTAATTGTAATCAGGAATTGATTTACTTGTTTTATATACAGGCCACAAGTAGCCTCTTCTTTATTCTTTAGACATAATACAGCTTTAGGTCCACCTTATCAAATTTTGGTGGATACAAATTTTATTAATTTTTCAATTCAGAATAAATTGGAACTTGTTCAGGCAATGATGGATTGTCTTTATGCTAAATGTAAGGTTTCGTATTTTAAATTTTCTTAAAACTTGCTGTAACTTAGCCAATACTTTTTTTTTCAAAAAAATTAGGTATTCCATGTATCACAGATTGTGTAATGGCTGAATTGGAGAAATTAGGACCGAAATACAGGATCGCACTTCGGTAAATATCAAAAATGAACAAAACTTTAATTTCTGTTTCTAATATTTCTAATCATTTTCGATTTAGTGTCGCGCGTGATCCAAGGTTTGAAAGACTACCGTGTTCTCACAAAGGAACATATGCAGATGATTGTTTGGTAAAGCGAGTGATGCAGGTATGTATTATATTATATTATATGTCTTTTTGTTGCTTATCATTATACTCTCAATATTAATATCTTCTTGTTTTTTTTTAATAAAATAGTATAAATGTTATATTATAGCAACATGTGATAAGGACTTAAAACGCCGTATTCGCAAAATTCCTGGCATTCCTATAATGTATATTTCTAAAAGAAAATATACAATTGAAAGATTACCAGAAAATTACGGTGTACATTCTTGATTTTAAAGATCATGATGTATTTGTCGCACGTAGTGAAATTGTAAATTTGGATAATAATAACAATAATAATAATAATAAATTAAATGATTCATTCCATTTATTCTTAATAATGAAGCTACATTGATGTTAATTCTTTAAACACACTAAATGCTTTCAAGATTTTCATAAGATAAAAAAAAAGCAATTAGGCAACTCTTTCACTAACGAGTAGAGTAGAATAAATGTAGTGAAAAATTCACCCTCTTAAGATTTTCGGTGGCGATTCTTGCCCAGAAGAATGCTTTGTTCGATCTTAATTTTGCCGGGCAAAGATTTAGATCCGTTAGATTATATAGTGTTGCTTAAGCATTCTTAGGGACCTTTCGATATCTATAAGAATAATTGACATGTCAAGATTACCTCAACACAATTTTTAATCACCATTAAAGTCCAGTTTTCTTTATCCAAGATCACTTATAGTGTTTTAAAAGGCACTCGAACCATTTGCCTTTAATTGGCAACCCACTATAAAGTCGCAGCTTGTTATTAGACGTGAATTGCATATATATTTCCATTTCTCTGAAGAAATCAACTTCAAGAAATGAGTATTTCTCGAAGAATTCTTTTATGATACGATCAATAATATCTTTACGCATTCTGATAATTTTTTAACTGTAAAGTATCATTTTTTTAAAAAAATTATCTGCAAAAATGTATTAAAAAATTGATTTAAAAATTTTTATTAAAGTATCAGTACAAAAATTATGGTTTTTTATACTAGTAAAAATTAGTTAATGGTTTAAAGTGTGACATTTTTAGAAAAATAAAATGGTTGTCACAAATTGTTAACCTCAGATATTTATATGCAACTAGCAATAAATATGGCTATTATTATAATTATTCAGGAATATGTCCTGCATGTAATGAAGAGCATAAAAGAGATGATGTATATAAAAAATAAGTTGATTGATCGATGACCTGGATATTAATTATCTGGTAGACTTTCTCTGAGATATATTAGTTCATATTTTAAGATTTAATTTCATATTTTTTTAGAAAATCTTCCAACAAGTGATCTAATTGATTTAATAGAGCAGTTGCTTCCTTTTCATCATAACCATCAACAGAACTCTCTTCATAATAAATTGCTCCCCACGGTTTGGCATAGCTATTATACTTAAGAGACTTATTAAGACCTTCGATAGGTAATGTAGCTACAATAAAATTGGAATATGCGCCATTCCATGCGGTAACTGTGTCTTCTCGTAACCCACAAATGCGTCCCTAATTTATGTTATAGTTTAATGAAAGTCACAAAATTCATTAAAATAATTAAAATCAATTACCAGGATGAATCCAACTTTCATTGCTTTGTCCATAACCCATCCCAGATGACCACCGACAATATTTGTGGCAACAACGCCGGGACTAGTAGTAAAACTGTAAATATGTCGTCTGTTCAAGCGGGTATTAAGGGCTACCGAAATAATATCGGTGAAATGTTTAGACGATTCGTAAGGATTAATACTACACAAAACACAAGTTAAGAATTAGTTAAAATCATCCGAAATTTTAAATCTATCAAATCTACCAACCCTTCAATGCATTGATAGTCTGCGGAATTAAAATAATCCTTGTTAGCAGCACCCGAACCCGTCCAGATTATGCGAGCATCACCTGATACACTCATCAAATCCTCTAATTGACGCACCTATAAATACATTAGATGAACAAAATTAACAACAGGCCAACATTTACTGTTATTAAAGAATGTTCATAAACAATTTGACCACAAACCATTACATAGTGCCCAAACACATTACATGCAAATGTTTCACCTAATCCTTCTGTCGTTTTATTTCCTATAGGTTGGACTAGTGTTTGAGTTCCTGTTACTAACCTTCCAGGATTACTCAATCCTAAATATATCACGTTCCGCCAGTCCAGGTATTTGCATGATAATATCCCAGCATTGCAGAATAGTAAGTCAACTCGATCATACCTAATTAAAATTGAATGTTAAAACCTATTTTTTAACACGAATGATTATGATTTAAACTTACTTTTCTTTGATTTCTTTACAACACTTAAAAACAGAATCAACCGAACTAAGGTCAACAGTTACTGTATCAACTAAACTTTCGGGATATTCAACTAATAATGCTTCACGAGCAACTGAAGCTCGTGTTGGATTACGACAAGCAAGTACAACACGGATATTTAGGGAAGGATTGTTCAACGAATAATCTAACAATCTCTGCGCAATTCCAAATCCTACACCACTAAATTTTAACGACCAATATTGTAATTTTATAAAATTTATATACTGTAAAGATATAATATTAGATTAATTTTGACTAACTTATATCAAGTTTAATGCTGGCCAAAATTAATCTTAAGGGTAAAGTTTACTATTATTTAAGTTGCATATAGAATTCGGATAAAATAAGTCAAGGATGGCAATGCTTATATATCCAATTTCTTTTGCTTGAATTGGACATATAGAATCCTATATGTCCAAAAGTTCACAATTTATATATGTCTAATTTTGTCCAATTGCCAAGTTAATTAATTAATTAAAATATGGGACTCCTTTAATCATTTGGTAACTTACCCAAGGGCAACTGTAGTTTACTACCCTGTTCATGATAGTTTAGAAAAACAATAACTCACCTATTCGCGCCTGTAATTATAGCAACTTTGGTATGCATTGTTCTTCGATGTTTCTCCTGCATTTCATCCTATATATTCATCTTTTGGTTTCACAAAAGTTAAATATTGTAATAATCATGTGAAAAATCCAGCGACACATGGAGTGTACTACAGTATCATTATCGTTTTAGAGTCGTTTAATGCCCTAATTGCGAATAATAATAATCCAGATCTTTGTACTGTGTTTAACAAGTATAACAAGTACTTATTCTAAGATCTTCTATTGAATGGAATGTGTATCAAAAATTCACAAAAAGAATTTTATCTTTTTTTCGCCTATGCTCTATGTTGCACCCTATAAGTTCTTCAATAAATAGGTTAGGGTTAGGGTTAGGATAGGTTAGGATTAGGATAGGGCGTTTAGCAAAGAGGTTCTAATCCAAAATTTTGAAATTTTTTTTGTTAGAGCACGAGAGTTTACACCTGCATTCTAATTGGTCGATCAGGGGTGATAAATTATAAAATCCTAATAACGATCTAAAAAATATTACGCAAGTTGAATGATATTTTGTGTGAATAGGAGGCAATCGGGTGTTCAATACATATCGGAATGCCGATGGTAAATCGATAAAAAAAGTCTGCACATTTACAAATTAGGTTTTTACAGCTGATTTGAAATTTAGTGAGACACTTGAAAATTTTGCTTGTTTCCCGAAACCTTTCAGATTCGTAAGATGAATCATCTAACTCTTTGGAAGTCACATCACTATTTTTGGATCGAAGCTCCGAAGACAGTGACGTGGTTTCCGAAGAGTTAGATGACTCATAAGACGAGTCCGAAAGGTTTCAGGAAACAAGCAAATTTTTTAATGTCCCACTAATTTTCAAATCAGCTGTAATTAGTAAAATTGAGTCAAAATAACATGGTAATTGTAGATCATTTTATCAGATTGACTCGCGAATCATCAATTAATGTGAATAATTTACATGTATACAATAAAGCAATTTTCTAAATTCGTTAAAATATTAAAATTTATTACAGTATTATGAATAGCAAAAAGAAAAAAAAAAAAAGGGATTTCATGTTTCCACCATGATATTGTAACCTATTCAACGGCAAAATTATCTGCCTGTTGGCTTTCCTGTTCACTCTGATATTCCCATTGATTAAAAATGTCTACCTCCAACTGATATTGATAATCCGCTAATCTCTCTTCTTCATATTCATTAATCATTAACCCAGCTGCTGATACTTGTAAAACATGAATCTTTTGATATTGTTTAACATCCATCAAATCTTCTTGTTGATGTTGTTGGGCTTCAGCCACAGCCACACTACTCGCATTAGCATTAACATTACTCTGTTCAAGTTTATTAGTACCACCAGCACTGAAAACATCTTGGGAAGCTGTATCTTGGGTTATTTCATCAGCATGCTGAAGGTCATCTAGCAGTGCATGCTGCTTATGAATAACTTGGGCCTCTTCAACTTGCACCAAGAACATATCACCTAATGAGTCTGCAGTTTCGTATTCGTAACTTCGATAAACTTCCCACCAATCTTCAGATTCTTCTTCGTAGTGTTTGTGAATTTCATGTTCTAAAGATTCGGATGCTGCTTGCTGCTGTACCATATCTATTCCAGGACCTTTAAGTCTATTGTCATTGAGGTTTGAATTTTTTAAACTGCGTTTTTTATAAGGTTTAAGGAATGACGAATCTAAAGATATTCTGGCCGGTGAAGTAATCGATGAAATTCCGTTATCTCCAAGCTTTATAGTTGCGAGTGGATCTCGTAAATCCAGTGTTGTAAAGTATTTAAAGTATTGTTTGTATTTGAATTCATCAAAATTGCATGATGAAAATATGATCCAGAGTAAAAATACTGCAGTAAACCATAAAATAATGGATTTAATCGAGAGAATATCAAGTGATCTGACCATTTTGTTGAAAGACGGAAAGAAAAAGAAACTAAAAAAAAATATATATGTATAGATATATATATATGCGAAAATAATATGATCGATATGATCGATTTGATTGATTTATGTAAGAGGATAAAAAGTTTTCATTTGAAGGACATTAATAATTAAAATACATTAGTCATTAAAAAAAAAAAAAAAAAAAAAACCAAAGACAGATTTTATAATTTTACTTGCATGAAACTTGCCAAGATTAATTCTCATGATATATATGCAAAATACCTTTTTTTATAATCGAAATATATTTTTATAATTTTGTTGCCCATGATCTAAAAAATGCAATCAATCGATTGATGAATTCAAAAATGATTATTTCAATTATTAATTAATCGTTACGTTGGGGTGCAAGTCTAATTAAAAACAGGTGCAAGTGGTTAGTAAGTTAGTGATGTCCAAAAAATTTCGCATTTTTGTGTAATCAAGTTTCCGGAACTCGATCCGACGATTCGGATTCGGCCTTCGGATCGCACCTGCGAAGCATTAATATAAGCTTAATACCGCTAATTGATATTATAGCAAAATTATAATCTGAGCAACTTTACATAATATATCTATTGGCGTTTATTAGTAAAATTTGTTGATTTCGGCCAAAATTAATTTGGTCCAGAAGCTTAGTTTACACAAAAATGCGAAATTTTTTGGACATATTAGCAGGACGATTAGTGATTCTGCCCAAACCCATTAGTTTGGGATTAGGTAGAATCCCAAATAGTATTTATTATGTTTTGCAAAATATCTCTAACTTGCCATAATGTCAAACATTTTTGATATAGAATTCAGAATATGTATTTGGGTTTTGGTTTTATATCTAAACTATGTAGAAATCCCAAATTCCAAACCTAGTAATATCATAATTCAAATAACAGGTTTGAATAAATCACTAGTTATGATATATTAATCTATTGAGTTTGACACTATTGTTAAAATTGGAACATATATTTGGGTTTGGGTTTTATGTCTAAACTATGTAGAAATCCCAATTCCAAAATCTATATTATGTAGTAGTATGAGGTCTTTGCCCCTTACAGTACATGATACCGTAAGGTCATTTTCAAGGCAAAGACTCCATATTATAATTCAAATAACAGGTTTGGGTAGAATCACTAATGACGTTATTTTTTTTAATAATCAAAAATTTTTGTAATAAAGCTGTATATACTGTACTTTTTTTAAAAAAAAATTTGTAATATTTATTTTAACAAAAGATGTAGAATTTCAATTATAATAATTATTTAAAAGATTTTTAATTTATTTACACTGATTTAATAAAGGTACTATATTATTTAAATTAAAATGAAAAGGTTTATTTTAATTTTTTAGTTATACTACAGTAGCTTATTTATTTATAGCTTTGCCACAAAAATAGGGTAAATCTGTACATCTGATTACTAGAGTTGTTAATGGAGTATTTCAGACTATACAGTATATAATAAAACATACTGTATTATATACCTTTCTCAAAGGCCATCTTACCAAATTCAAAGAAATTTTAATTCTGCAAATTTATAGAATTATTCATCAAAATTTAAAAAAAAATTTGCCACAGCTCTTTTTTTTTTATAGACACTTAAAATTGAACAAAGATTACTCAACACTTACCTGACTAGATTGACAAAAAATTTTTAGTATTAATTCTATAAATTCATACAGTGCGGGACACCTAAAAGCAGAATTTATGAAATTTGTCTCATTTTCAAAAATTTCATATTGAAATTTGATGTCTTTGTGAATTCTTGCATTTTG
>CAJVPY010000957.1:0-21966 GCA_910591965.1 Dentiscutata erythropus
ATATCGATTACTAACTAACTCGATAGTCATCGTCAGGGGGTATTTATATCGATTACTATCCAATAACCGATTAACATTGATAGTAATCCTCTTGCAAATTTTGGTGATGTTATTGCTTTATGTTATGAGGGTATAAGGTCTTCAAGAGTTTTAGTAACTACTTCTGTAATAGACATATTGAAGATTTAAGTAAGAGACTGAAAACTGTTACAACTAAGCCAGTATATAGATGAATCAATAGCATTGCAAGAAAAGCAAGTATTTGATCAGAAAGTGTTTAGAGAGATTTGGTAGAAATGAAAGTAAGTTAGCAGGTCACTAAGTAAGTTTTTAACTCTAAAGGCTTTGAGTTGATTTAACTTAGGAGATGTAATATTGAATATAGCTTTTAGGTTGTTGTTTAAATAGTGCCAAGTAGATTTCCAGTTGATTGTCTTGTAGGTTTTTCTAGGTAGTGCCCTTTCTATTGCATTATAAAGTATGAGTTGTATATGTTAGTATGGTTTAGTTGAAGAGTGAGTATGGATAGATGCTAATGTTTTTTTGCAAGAGTATTAGCGATTGTGTTGAATTGGTCATTGGTGTGTGCCTGAACTTTGAAAAGTGTAAGTTGAATATTAAATGCCTTGATAGTATTGATAAGTATATGCCATATAAGCTAGTAGTCAAATTTAAAGTATTTAAAAGACTTAGAAGAGGTGTTGAGTTTATAGTATTTGGAGATAATAGATTGGGAGTCTGTATATATATCAACTTTAGCATCATGTGGTAGTGTAGAGATAGCTGACAATATTGCCATTAGCTCAGCTTTGTAGAAAGAGAGCCAATTAATAATCTTGGCAGTAGTGCTACAAATTGTCAAAAATTTTGCAATTGATTAGTTGTCAACTTTTCGATTATTCGATTTTTATTAGATTTTTGTTCGATTTTTATTCGATTTTAATATGAGTTGCCAAAAATTTTCCAATCGATTAGTTGTCAACTTTTCGATTAGTTACAATTTTTGATTTGTAGCACTACTTGGCAGAGAAGCAGTTAGCTATTTGGTTATTAGCAATTTGTACTTAGCCTACTTCTATTGAGCAGTTTTTTGTATCTATATTAGACACAGACTCATCAGTATAGAAAATAAATGATTGAGTATTCTTATTAGTTAGAGTATATTGTATGAGTTCTTGGCATGCTTCACTGTTATGAAAGAGAGTTAAAGCTAGTGAATCTACGATATTAATATTAGGTAAAAATGAAATAGTAAGAGGGTGTTTGATTGCTATAGAGTAAAGTAAGTCAATATAATTAGCATTGAGTTTCAGTTTTTTGTTTGCTGTCTTTCTACCCAAAAATTGTATAGATAGTATAGTAGAGATTTCAATAGTACAGTAGTTTGCTAAATGATTAGAATTAAGATCACAGCCTGCATATTGGCTGCATGTTATAGATGGTAAAGGGTATGGCAAGTGGTGCTATATATCTATATCATGTTGCTAGTGTGTTATAGAGATAGTATTATTTTGTTTAAGATTCCTTCTAATTTGTCTAATAATAATCTTGTTCTGATAATAGATGAGCACCCATGGTTTTAGCTTTTTGGATATTGTTCTAGACTGGTAAGCAAATAGGTTAGTATCTGGAGGTTGATATTGAGCATTTATAAAATGATGCTGTAGATTACTAATTATAGTATCTTTTAGAAAAGAAAACTAGTATGGCTTTTTCCTTTTGGAAAGGTGTAAAAGTCTAGAAGAGATATGTTGCTATTCTAATAAGTGTTCATTGTTAGCTAAGCATAATTGCTCTAGGTAGAGGATGCTTTTGTTTTCAATTTGTTGTTTAAATATACTATATCTGTTACCTTTACCTAGTATATACTCTAGAGGGGTATTGCTATCTTGGATTGTTTGTAGCCATGCTCTGTTGGTATTAACTATTAAGCTAATATTAGCTTGCTAAATAAGCTAAATTATTTTGTATATAGTAGTATGTTTATTGGGTCCATCAATAATAGGCTGGGAGTGCTGGAGTATGCTAGTAGTAGACTATAGATTGTTTTGTAGTTGTTGGAGTCTAATATGTGTAGTGGTGCCAAGTGTGAAGTTATTGTTGATTTTAAGAAGAAAGTTGCTAGCATGATACTGAAGCTATATATCCCAAATACTATATATATTGTAAATATTGTAATTGAGCATTGTACTGTTTGGTGTAGACCAAGACAAATGGGCTTTGTGTTTAGCAATTGTAAGGAATTTTTCAAGGATTTGGATACATGTAGGTTGAAAAATAACTATGTTGTGAATTCTATATTCGACTATTGGATTATCACTATATTGATAATATAGATGATTTGTTTATCAGTAATATTCTTTGTATTGGCAGTATATGCCAAATTAAGAGCCTTATCTTTAATTAGCTTAATTTGTTTAGACTGTCTATTATTAAGTGTTAACCAATATCTAAGGAATTTAAATAGCAGACTAGGTGGAATAAAAGCAAGGTTTGATTGTATAAAGGAGATATTGGCTACTTTTTGGTTAGATATAAAGATGGACTTGGAAGAATGTTTGCTATACTGTAGAAGAAAGAGACTGTTTGTATGATCTTGTCTAGGCTTTCTCTAAATTGGGCTATCTAGAGAGTATTATCCATATATACAAGAATAGATACAGAGTACTGTAATTGCTTGGTAGAAGGTGAGATTAAACTGGTTTGCCAAGCTGTACACATGGTATAGCCTGGTAGGTGAATAGATATCTTTGAAATAAGAGGATCATAGTAGATTCTCCAAAATAATGGGATAATAGTCTCACCTTGATCAATCCTATTCTGGACATTGTAATAATTAGTAAGGCCTAGATTAGTAATAACTCTATTAGAGCAGTCAGTAAGGAGGTTGGTGAGGATATTAATAAGTGGGCATGGCATGCTAATTCTTTGGAGTGATTGATGAAACAGATAGAAGTTAACTGAATTATATGCTTTGCTCATATTTTGTAATAAGATTCAAAGTTAATTAGAGTTATATGTACATCTTCTATAATATTATTAAGAATATGAATTGAAATAGAGGTAGAGTTACCAGAAAGTGCAATATAGTTGAAGGAAGATAAAATAGAGTGCTTAGATAAGATAGTGTTAAGATGATTAATAAGTAGCTTAGTATAAAGTTTTACAATATGTTCTACCAGACTAATAGGTTTGGTATTTGTTAAGTTTCCATCAAAGATTAGTTTTTTGGCAATGGAGTAAATTCTTCCTTTTTTCTATTGTTTAAAGATTGTTTGAAATGTTAGATATCTGTTAAAGAGAGTTGTTATTGCTAGCAAGAATTTAGAGCCTGCGTATTTTAGCATTTCATAGCTTATACCAGAGAGACTACAAGCTTTGTTGTTGGGTAGTTAATTTAGTATGAAGAGAATTTCTTTTTAAGACAAGTTTGCAAGTGCATCCTGGTACCATTTCTGAAAGATATGAGGTTTGGGGTCATATTCTGATTGCTAATCTGAGGTAAATATATTTTGGTCAATTGGATGAAGAGCAGTTCAATTATTAAAGTATTATTGTTTATATAATTTGATATCAGAGGGGTCTGTGATTACTTCCTAGTTTTGACTAGATTTTTATGCTAGTTTAAAATATTATTAAGCATAGAGATTGAACTAGTTTGAAGCTTCATATACCTCTTTGCAATTGCTTCTGTAATTTGTTGATATGTTAGCCTAATGTTTTCAAGATTACATATATGATAAAGCTTCTTTTATTTAGCATTAGCTTCTGTTATCCATTTTGTAGTACACAAAAAGGAGGTATTTTTAGTTCATGTGTACTGTTAAGTTGAGCTATAGTTGTTTCAAGGTGTCCTGAAGCCTCCTGGTTGGTTTTAATAGCATGTTTAACTATTCTTATAATGTTTCCAAGCTTTTTGAAACTATAGTGTAGCTGAGTAGCTTTGGGTAAAAATGTATACTAGAAGTTACGGATAGCAAATCTCTTGTTGGGGGTGTGCTAGAGTGCTGCTGTGATTATACTGGTTTGAATTTTGTACCAAGTAGTTTCAAGAGACTCAGAAACAGGAGTGAGAGAGGTGTATTGTGCTGCTTTAAGTTTGAAGTAACTTGGTTTGTGAAGTCTTTTCATTTTTCCTGATTTATTGCTTTGTAGTTAAAGATATATCTCCGAGTGTGGGTTCTGTGTCTTTGTTGTTCTGTTTGTGTAAAGAGAAAGAGCCAGCGTGAGATAAGGATTTTGTAGCTACTTTTAGTACTAGTGGTAAGATTATTTGTATCATAGTCTGTCAGGTATTAGAGGATTGGTTGATAGGTCCAAATAAAGTCAATTTCACTACTATAATTAGCTCTGTGCCAGGTGCAGGCTGATTTCTTTAAGTGTGTAGCTAGGTTATACATGTTATTGTATGCTAGATATTGGAGAAGTTTATACTTGATGAACTGTGAGTGGATATTGTCTGTAATTGTATTGAAATCTTCTAGAGTTATTGGGTAGATACTGGCTGCTTTGGCCTGCTAAAGCTATTGTATTATAGTGTTTTGGGTCTGGAGGTGAAGTTGTGTATTATTGCAAGGAAGATAAAGAGAAATAATTTGGAACTTGAAATTATGTTTAAAGAAAAAATCAATTGTGATTGCATATTCTGGAACTAGACTAATATTATGAATGTGAGAATTGAGGTTGTTGTAGATAATAATAGCTATTTCTGCTTTGGAGCTATTTGTGCTTGATCAAAGATATGTATAATGCTGTGTTTTGTATCATTTACATGAAAATAGCTTGCTAGAGAGTTTGGTTTTTGTAATACTAATAATATCTAAATTCTGTTAAAGACAATATTGTTCCCAGGTTTCTTTTTTGGTGTCATTGTTAAGTCCTTATACATTATGTGTGCAAATTGAAAGTATAAGTAGCTTAAGTGGAAAGGATTGGAGAGTGTGTGCTTGTATATGCTGAGATATGTTGGGTTGGAAGGTTTGTGCTTGTATAGTATATGAGTTACTCATTAGAGTGTTTATTTGTATCTATTGGTAATAAGCTGTCTAATGGTAAAGTGTTGTCAGGATTGTTTGGTAGAGAGATATTGGTGTTGTTGTTAGGTATACAGTCAGACCTCCCTATAGTCATACCCCATATAGTCACACCTCTATTTAAGCACCCAATTTTGTGTGATGGACTCAAATATAGTAAAAAAACTTATTATAGTTACAAATTGCTTATAATCACTATCATCATGAAAATTTGATTTTTTAATAATTTTATTAAGAATAAACTCTCATTATAGTCACCAATTTTTAAATAACGCAAGCAATTAGTCTAATTGGCTACAAAGTTCGCACATATTAAATTTGTAACAAGTTATGTCAATTACCGAATCAAAAGAGGTTAAGTGCAGATTTTAATTTACTTTATATTCAATATTTAGTTATATCCATATAACTAAAATTTCGTGTCAAAAATGGTTGTTTAGAAGTCAAATTGTAGTTATTATAGTAAAATCTTGAATTTTTTTTTTTTTTTTTTAATCTTCACGGGTTTTACCATGGCTTGCTTTTTATTAAAATGTGTATAAGAGCTATATATATTTAATTTATAGAACTCAAAGCCCAACTTCACTCAGTTACCTTACAGTCCTAAATGCAACCCATTGCACCAGTTCGTAAACAAACCAGAATTATCTTATCAAAAAATCTATAAAAAAAAGAAAATGACCTATGACTAAAAAGAAGATATAAAAGGAGGAATAGGGGAAATAAACAAAATATAAAAATAAAAAAAACCCCAAAAAAGAAAAAATGGAAAAAATAAAAAAAAACATTTTATAAAAAAAAAATAACAATTCGAGAGAAATTCCACCTCTCTACATGACCAAAATGCACTATTATAACCTGTACAAGGCTAAAAAATTATATAACAAATGCAACAATTGTATATCTCTAATGTAAAGCTTTGCCTTAATGTATAAATTTCTTCCGACTTATAACCACTTTTGGATATCTCTTTAACCAGAGGTTCTGATCTGACTTCTCCGAAGTAGTGCTGTATTTGTAAGCAGACACGTCACATGGTTATATTCTACTGAGTCCGTCCGAATTTGGAAAATAAACAATGCCAAATCCCCCACTTTTTGCAAAAAAAAATTTGGAAAACCGACAGAGAGGTGAGTAAAAGTAAAAGAAGGAACCACTTGGCCAAATAAAAGAGTATAGCTTAAGAAAAATAAGATAACTGTTATACATCTGGGTTCTAAGATCTTTTGTAGTTTCGTCAACAGGTCTGTGCCTACCAAAATTTTTCTATTCGCAGTAAGCGCCACCTGCTTTTTCACTTCTGTTTCTAGGCTTTTGGCTTGCATGTCGAATATAGAAGGGAGTCCCCAAGAAGAAGATTAACCACTTTGTTGTACCCTAAAAACTACTACTGTAAACCTTTAGAACAATAAATTATAGAACTTCGTCGACAGATAAATCCACCAAAATTTATACTTGAGTAAGAGGGCTTCCAGAAATCAGCTGATTTAAGGGGGTGGAGGTCAGCTGGGATGTCAGGTATAATTCCGGCCGGAATCAACAAGTTCCGGCCAAAATTATAAAATTTTTTAGCCCAAAATTATATATTTATTAATAAAGTTAATAATATATAACTTTTGTTCTACTAAACCAAATTGAATGATTTAACTACCAAAATGATCCTCTCAAGTAGAAGATTCTAACAAGCCCAAAATTATAAAAATCCAATCACTGGATCCTAAGATCGAACTATATTTGTTTATTATTATATATACTATAGTAGTATAGTATATATAATAATACACAAATATAGATCGATCTTAGGATCCAGTAATTAGATTTTTATGATTTTGGGCTTGTTAGAATCTCCTACTTGAGAGGGCATTTTGGTAGTTAAACTATTCAATTTGGCCCAGTAGAACAAAAGTTATTTATTATTAAAATTTATATATATATTACTACCGTAAACTGCCATATACAAGACCCGGTGTGACAAATAATGTAGATCTATTTTTAAAATATTATTTATGCATCATGTGATACGTAATACACGTGATTTAAAAATTTTTCAATTGTAAAAAATTGCATCACACCGGGTCTTGTATATAGCAGTTTACGGTATATAAAATTAAAAATAAATACTGAAATTTGATTGGCTAATGGGTGTCAGGTGGAGAGGGGGATCTGGCCTCAGGAAATTTATTAGTAAAAATAAATCAGCTGATTTCTGGAAGCCCCCTAATGAGTGCTGCCTGCTTTTTTCACTGTTACTCTGTAAGGCTTCTGGCTTGCATACCAAATGTAGAAAGGAGTCTCTAGAGCCAGTTAATCTTTCTACAAACCATTTTTATAATTTATACAACTCTCCAATAGACTTCTTATTTCTCCTTTTAGTTGGAAGTTTTGTAAAATCTTGAGTTATTTACAAATTTTCTGTTTTCTCAATGAGAAAACAGAAAATCCATAAATAACTCAACATTTTACTATAATAATTATAGTTTGACTTCTAAACAAAAGTTTTCAGCATGAAATTTTAGATATATGGGTATAACTAAATATTGAATATAAAGTAAATTAAAATCTGCACTTAACCTCTTTTGATTCAGTGATTGACATAACCTGTCACAAATTTAGTATGTGCTAAAAGTTGTTAGTCAATTGTATTTATTGTAGATATAATCAAATTCAAGAAAAATATTTGCCAATATTATATGAATTAGAATTGGATAAGTTTTATAAAGCGTTGGTAAACTAACAAACTTGTATTTCAGTAAACAAAACAACAGATACTTGTAGTGGAGTAACTGTTAATATATGGTTGTTACAAACATTTTAAAAAGGTTAATACTATAATGATTTTGCATTTATTAAACTATTTAATTATATAATATTTTTTATAAAAATATTTAGATTTAGATTTTATATTTTTAATGATGTAGCTTTTATGAAAAAATTTTTTGCACATTGTTAAATACATTCGACCCTCTCGAAACCAATCCAATCAAAACCGATAGCCTGTCAAAACTGATAAAAAATTAATCTACCAAGTCCATTCCCGTCGTATAAATCTAATAGTTTGTTATGTTTTCAAATCCGATAACCTCTCAAAACTGATACAAAACCTGTCCACTATACCGATTTTGAGGGTCAACTGTAATAATAAAATAGCAAGATATAGTAATAAGACATGATGAGATATAATAAGTCACACATATATATATTAGAGGTCTGATCCGGTCGAAAAATAAGTTTTCGAATATTCATTCGTTCAATCTTTTTAATATCCGAATATTCATCAGCAAATTTTAAACGAATATTCGAATATTCACTGAATGTTCATTGAATAGTGATGATCATGAAATAGAATTGTTGATTCGGAACAATAATGAATTAAGTTAATATTATGAAGTTGAATAATTGAGAGTTTAAATACACAAGCTAACAAATGAGTTTAATACTCAAAAGCTACATTAAAATAAATAAATTGATAGAGAAAACCTCTAACTAATAAGGATTATCTTGTTCATCTACTTCGGGCTCATTATTTTTAGCATTACTAGCCAATCAGTATATAAGATTGAGCATGACATATGATATCCAATCTTGCATTTAATATTCAATGAATTATTTGGAGAAAAATTTTTATATTCGAGTATTCAATTCAGTGAAACAATTATTTATTCGGATATTCGAATATTCATTGAATATTCGAATATACTATTCATCGGATCAGACCTCTACCTATAGGTACAAATGTGCTCAGGCACAATTAAATAATGAATATCAAATTTCTGTGCCTGTGCCCATGCCCATGCCAAGTTTTTTGTGCCCGTGCCCATGCACTGCCTAGATTTTTTGTTGGGCACCAAAAATATTTGCGCCAACCACCCTATTAGCCAGTCACTTAGTCGGTTTTTATTAGCTGGCTAGACCAGCCAATAAAAACCTTATGGCTTGTAACACTAGTAAACAGTACTCATTTGAAATTTCTACTTTTTTTAACTACAGTCAGACCTCTCTAAATGCACGTCGTCGGGACCAGCTCTAACACGTGCATTTAGAGAGGTATTGCATTTAGGGAGGTAAAAATCTATAGATGTAATATTAATTGGGCCCAAAAGAAGACGTGCATTTAGAGAGGTGCTGCATTTAGGGAGGGGTCTGACTGTACCGTTTCTTGGGTAATACAGGTTTAACATTTATATGTAATCCGTCACTCCATCTGATAGCCTGTATTGTAGCACAAAACAAATGTACAAGTACTTAAAAAAAAAATAAAAAATTTATAACACACGTTTTATTATCTTATTACAGAAAACCGTTACGCGTGAAAAGATTTATCTTTTTTTCAATATATACAAACATTCACTATAGTACATTCATTACATATATACATTACGTACTGCACATACGTAATATCGAATTTTTATTATCGTACAAATGATGTAAATCATGTCCAAAAAATCTAAAGACTCTCTCACTAATACGCCGAAAAATAAAGTCCGAAAACACAATTTAGAATACTTTGATGATTCTAATTTTGAAACAAAGAATATAAATGAAGTAACCTCTCTGCTGCTAAACTCGTATAAAACTTATAATGGAAGACAATTTTTGAATGATGATGATTTAAACAGTGTACTTCCATCAGATAAAATAGAACTTGGAAGGTTGACACTGTCTTATATATTAATGAAGCATCGATGGAAAGGAAATTTTTGTTCCCCAATTAAAGCCAAGTTGAATGAGAGTGGTACTACTATACTTGATGTTGGGTAATTATATCATAATAAATTGTTTAAATATGTTTTATTTTATGCTAAATTTCATAAAAGCGTTACTATAAAAATAATTTTTTCCATCACAAGGTGTTGCCCCGGTCTTAGGGCGATAGATATGGGATTAAAATATCCATCTTCTTTAATTATCGCAATTGATATTAATCATTCTAATTTCCCATCAAGTGAAGAATGTCCATCAAATGTTTGTTTTATTGCATGTAATGCAATTCATGGCATTCCATTTCCTCCAAACACTTGATTTTATTAATATAAGCATGATGTGGAGCGCATTTTCTGAGGATCAATGGATTATAGTAATTAAAGAGCTTGTTAGAGTTTTAGCGTATGATGGTTGGATTGAATTTACTGAACCGGATCAGATGGCTAAAAAAGGTGGAAAGAACTTACTATGGCTTATGGATTCTTGTAAGCATTTAACATAGTAAATTATTAAAGGTTTATTAAAAAAAAAATTGACTTTAAATTTTTTTTAGTTTCAAATGCTTGTCGAGAAATAAAGGATGTTAATATTCAGATTTATGAAAAAATACCAAAATATATCAAGGAAGTAGATGAACTCGAAGATTTGAACTATACTTCTGTAGATTATCCACTAGGTGAATGGTACGGATGTTTTGGTGAATATGTAAGTAAATAGTTTATAATCAGATTAGAAGATTAAAAATTTTTTTGGTATATTGATATTGTTATTTTTTTTATATAGGCGGCAGAAAATTTTAAACGAGCTCTTCAAAGTGTGGTTTTTCTCCCAAAATATATGGAGTTATCTAATGAAAAATTTAATGACTTGTTGAATGATTGTGTTGAAGAGGCAAATAAAAATGAAGCATTTTTTAAGATTTACAAATATTTTGCTAAAAAAAGATTCAATTATTTAACGTTTTATAACATAATACTGCTTAATGGCAAATTTATTTTGTGATATAATTTGTTACATTATAAATAATTATTTTGTGATTAATTTATTTTTAAAACTGCAAAATTATTAATTTTAGTTAAGTTTATTTTTGCAGAATATATAATATTAAATTTAGATATAGGCAAAAATTATGATTAAATATATAGAAATATTTTCTAAATTAAAATATTAAAGATAGAATTTTTTTATTAAAGATTAAACCCTTATTTTGTAAAATAATTCTTATACAGTATATGATTTAATTTATTCCAAAGATTCATTAAATCAAGATAAAACGATTTAAAAATTGTTTATGGTTTAAAATTTTATACTCTTATTAAAATTTTATCTAATTTTATTATCAAAAAAAAAAAAAAAAACATTATTCAAAATGTTGTTCGTATGTCAGATTACTTTCCATTTCTCCTTACAAATTTAGATTTTTACCTTAATCTAATAAAGCTTCATTAAAGAAAAAGTAGTTCGAATAAATTTTTAACTAAATAAATATGTTAAATATACTATATAAAGTAATAGCAAATTTAACTTATTTTATTTAATATCTTTAAGTAAAGCTTACTATATCGTAAACTTTTTATTCGAAGATGAACCTGAAAATTTGAGCTGAAATAATACTCTAAGCATGCAACTAATAAGTTAGTCAAGTATTGATTAAATATTTGAACAAACTATTTAGGCTTACATTGTATAATCTCATTTCATTTAGTTGTACTACCGTTGGCCATTGTAATATCGCGATTTTTCAATAGCGGAAACAGTGTTAAATATCTAATATTCCCAAGAACATTTAAAAAAAATTGGGAACAATAGATTTAAAAATTATTTCCCTTTAGAAATAAACTGGGAACATAAAATTTATGTTCTATAGAAAAATTCAAGTATATATAATTTAGAACAGGAAGTATAATACTGGGTGGAATTACGAAATGGGAAGACAAAAATTCCGTAAAATTCCGGAAAATGGATGAATATAAAAGATAAGAAGAGTCGGGCAAAATTTTGAGCAAATATCCGATATTTTCAGAAGGGAAAGAGAATAATTTAATTAAATTTTTTAAGAAAATTTATGTTTTTAAGGAACAAAAAAAAAATTCCAGAAGTATTTCACTACTTATATAATTGCTGTAATAACAAAAATGCAAAATATTATTTTTAAATAAATATATAATCTTTATAACTTAATTACTTATTATTTTAATTAAGGCTATGCTGGGTCAAAATTTGAATATTTCAAAAAAAAATTTTTATATATTTTAATAACCAGGTAGGCTTTGAAATTTATTTTATAAAATTTTATATATGAAATTTATAAAAAAAAGCTGACTAGCCAGGTCTATTTAAATGTTATATATATATATATATATTTCTTTAACAGTTTCATTAGTATCTTTATTAAAAAATAATTTGTTTTATATATATTAAACTACATGTTTAAATTATCTAAACTAAGTACAGATTTGGTATTATTCGATTACTTTACAAGCACCTAAATGTGACCTGTCATACTACTGTTAGAAACTAAACCAAAATGGCTTCATACCATTAACTATAATTTTTATTAATATATTTTTCCACCTCTTTGTAATCTCTTTACTGTGGGTTTTTTATTTTTTTATTTTTATTTTTTTCTTGCTATAGTCTTACTTGGGTGCCATCTTGCTGGTTAGATAGTACCTGCTTGTTATTGCACTTCTTTTTTTGATTTCAATTTTTTTTTTGTTCTGTATGATGCCTTTGCTTTTCTTCTATTGCAATATTATATAGCATCTGTTTTTCTATATAAAGTCATAGAATTTATTTTTAAAAATATGCTTTTAATACAACTGCTTGTTATCTTGCTTAAGTATATTATTTTTCTTAGTTCTTTGTATATTTTTTTTTTGTATAACTCTTTAATTAGATTGCTTCTAGCTTTGATCTTCTTTTGGCTATTGTTCTATAGAATCAACTTGTAAAACTATAAGAGGTCTAGTTCATGTTTGATTTTGACTAGCAACTTGCTTTAAATAACTTCTATTACAACTGTCTTGATATTTTGCCAGTTTATTTCTTGTACTTTATATACAAATAAGTTTTTTTACTTTTTGTTACATATTTTGTAACTTGCATTATAATAAATTAATAGCTTTTGTTGTTTTAATTTTACAAATATTAAGAGTTTTTGTATTAGAATTTTGAACAAAAGGCTAAGCTGCTCAATATTTTTAAAAACCTGTATCTATACTCTGTGAACTTCTTTAAACTCAACCAAAAGAGCTGCCAGTTAATATTTTTTATTTACTCTTTTGTTATAACTATTTTTTCAAGACTTAATATGCTTAGTTTTGTAATATCTTCAACTAAAATATCTTCATCAAAAACAATCTCAAATTTGATTCTACTGTGTAGGTTTACTATTTTATTTAATACTACAACTAGCATATTTTTATCTTTATTGTGTTAAACAAATGTTTTTGTTTAGCACCTTTTTTGACTAGCTAATTTGCTTCATTATTTTTTTTTATTTTACTATAGCTTTTGACTTTTCTAAAATTAGATCTAACTTTTTTGTTTTAGCTATCTCTATAATTCTTATTTTAATGCTCTATTTTTTATTTTTGCATATTTTTATATTTTGCAATTCTAAGAACTATTTTAGCTCTACAATTGCTACTATACTTTTGTTTTTATTACTATTTTACAGTTTTATGAAGCTATTAAAACTGCTATAAGTATTGCTACTAATTCTGGTTTTATTAAAAATAGCTAGTTCTTTATCTTACAATGGCCTTTCTTAAAACTATCTTTATACTTATATTTACTTGTATCTAGCTAGTACTCATTATTGCTTACCTATTTACAGTCTTTAAAAACCTATCTATATAAAAGTATAATATTGTTTCTTTATATTCTTTGTTTTTTATATATAATTCTTTTATTTTTTAAACTATTTAGCAAGCAAATTTACTTGCTAAAATAATTTTTAAAAGTTTTTTAAAATTTATTTAAAATTTATTTAAGTTTTACTTTTTTATTTATTAAATAAAGAATAAATATTCTTGTTGCCCTCCATTACATGCTTTTTCTATTACAAGTTATACTAATTTATTAGATTGACTGAATTGCCTTCTGATATTGTAAAACATTATAGTGTAATTTATAAATAATTGATCAGTATGATGATATTTGTTATGCTAGATACAGCATATATTAAAGTATTTGTTTTTTTTTAACTTAAGGGCAGTGTCATTTATCACCTGATTTTTTTTTATCAGAGGCTTACTCCCCAGTTTTTAATATATAAATTATCAGGTCTTATATATAAAATTTCAATTTTTTTGACCCCCCCCCCTAGAAAATCACCTGATAATTGTCAGCTCCCTAACCTTCTTTCACTTGCTTGAATTAGCATTTTATCCAAAATTTTATATAATATTATTCACTTTTAAACATATGTAGACCTTATTAGTAATAAATAAAAATAAAAAAAATGTATAAAGCTATAATTAGTAATAGAGTCAATGTTGAAAATAACAACTTATATGATAAAGATAATGTTGAAAATATCAACTTGTATAGCAAAGTTAATGTTAAAAATAACATTTATATAATAAGATTAATTATGAAAATAACAACTTGCATGATATAGTTAGTATTAAAAATAACAACTTGCAAATGATATTAATATTAAAAATAACAACTTGTACAATGAAATAAATAATAACTTGCATAAAAATACTGATAATAAAGAAGTTAAAAATAGTAAGTATTTTAAGATTCTGCAAATTTATATTAATATTGCAAATAAAGTATCATTTATAGTTTTTTTAGAACAAATGTTCTATAATTTTTTTTTTAAGCAATTTTGTCTTTATTTATTTGAACTACTATTTAACTATTATACATGTATAATTGACTATATAGTGTATTGCTCTAATCTAAAAAAGACTCACCAAGTATTTATCCAGTACAACCTGCCAAAACAACAATTTATCTCCCTCAGGATTCTTAACTTCTAGGATTTTGTACCGATCGAGGTACCCCTCTTGGTCATCAATTGGCTGTTGTCTGCCATGTCAAGCATGCTTAAAAAGACTGTTTCAGCTTTACTAGTGAAGACCATGTTGGTTTGGTTCCCCATGAGACCCATACCCTGATTAGACTATCACTTTCTTTAGCCATATCTAGTTTTTTTTTTTTTTCTGCTAATCTTGGTTCTTCTGATATCTTTCTCTTTTGTACTGCTCGTTGGGTCTCTATTTTCTTGTCTTGTTCTTTTGTCTCTTTGCTTTTTCTTTTTCTTGCATTTTCTGTTTTCTTTTCTTTCGTTATACCTTCTTTCTTCTTCCATTCTATTATCTTTTCGCATCGAGAGTTCCAAATGAGCTTGCGAAAATGGTGCGAGAAACTATCGACAAAGGTGTGCAGGATTCTGGAAGTCTTTGCTACTTCTTCTTCTAATAACAAGCTAATCTTTTGGACTCTTTACTTGATCATCATGCCTCTTATTAGTTCTTTTCTAGTTGAGATTTTTTCGTCAAGACTTTTGCCAAATACTAATTCTGCTATTTTCTGCTTATTGTATATCTTCAAATTTGCTTTTTCTTTTTCTGCCTTGTTAACAATAGCTGAGCAGCCTTCTTCTTTAAGCTTGCCTCAAGTTAATTGCAGCTCGGTACATTTGGCTAAGTGGTCTTGTGTCTTACATTCTTGGGAGCAAATCTTGCAAATATCATTCGTGTATAAGTCTTTTTTTCTTTATTTCAAAACTTGCATTGTTGGGAGTAAACCATTAAGACGCTTGATTTTAAAAATCCAATCTTTGTGAGCTTGAGAGCTTGTGCATTTTCTTTCTTTGACTTTGCTTATATTTTTCCAGACCTCTTCCCAGTCTACTTTATTTTTTTTGTGAATTGTCCCAACCCATTTGTTTATACTTTTTATATTTTTTCACTCAGTGTCATAACTAGATCTGTAAGCTGTATAACAAAACCTCTAGTTGTATCATCTACACGTATCTTTTACCATCTCATCTCAGTGATCGACTGTTTGTTCCAAGGTCATCTCGGGTTTAGGAGCAAAGAACTATTTACTTCTTCTTTTGCAAGTTTGTTGGCCTTTTTGTTGCCTTGCACTCCACTATATACTTTGATCTTGTTAAATCGTACTCTTAGTTCTTTAAGTTCAATTGTTCTCGATATTTGTTCTAGAATACAAAGATTTTTCTTTTTAACTATATCACTTGGCTTGGTTTTGTTTTGGCTTGCTTGAATTGCCTAAATTGATGCTGCACTATCTGTATAAATATTTACTATAGCCTTGTTTGGTGTGATTAATAAGGCTGTCTATATTACACCCAGTTCAGCTCTTGTTAATGATGGCCAATCTTTTATAGCTCCTTTAAATTCTGCTATATAGTTTTCACTCTTCTTGGCTTTATTTTCTATGGCAGCCACCCATCCTATTCCCATTTGCCTTCTTCCTGGGTTCTTTGTAAGGTTCGATAAAGACCCATCTATATAGAAAAATATCTTTTTGTGTGGCTTCAGATGTGTTGCTAATCATTTTAACTCCTCTTTAATTTATATACCTTCAAGAGCTTGATCAATTATCTCTTTTTCTAATGGGTAGATAAGAATTTTTTCTGCCAAGTCCTCATACCCCTCATCATTGTAGCCTTCGAGCACCTCTGGTTCAAAGTATGTATCTAATAGGCAGCTTATAGAGACCGCTAGCTCTTTCATATATACTTGAGAGTTTACTTTTTGAACAAGATTTGGGTTTATAACGAATGCTCTGTTTTTTAACTTCTTTTTTAGGCATAATTCCAGTATTGTGTTTTTTCATTGTTTGATTTGTTTCCATGTGAGCAATTTGCTACCTGTTTTATTACATAATTGCTCTAATATGAAAATTTCTGCCTTTTTTTCTTGAATAAAGCTCTTAATCTGTTTTGGCTCTAGCAAGTTTACTATCTCAATACCTTTTTCTGTAAGTTCAAAGCTTTTTTCTATCTCTTCTGATCCAAAACTTAAGTTCATTTGTTTTGCCTCTGTCACAATTTTGTAAATTAAGTTTTGCTTGAGGTGTATTTTTCTTAATCTTGCTAGTTCCAGATCTAGAATATATCTTGAGCTTTTGCAATCTATTTGTGCTTGCCGAATTCTGATCTATACAGCTTTTTTAAGATCACCTTGGCTATTTATTCGTTTTCTAAGCTCTGTTACATAATGTGCCATTTGGTTTTGCCAGATTGTTTTTAGTCCTGCTATGTTTTTGTGCGCTAGTATAGCATTGGCTATTGTAATGGCCAGATCAGATTTATCTTTTATCAGCTATAACAGAGGGCTCTGCAGTCTGTCGCACTGTTCTTTTAAAAGAACACTATGTTGTAGTCTATACTCCAGTCTCAGCAAAGGTACTCTGTTGTTGATATAAATTAGCTGTACTAGTGTCGAACTTTTTCTTGCTAATACTTTTATTATTGCATTAATTTTTTTTCTGGCAATGTCTAATGCATGGTGCTGGCTAGATTTTTTGAATAGCCATACTGCCAGAAATCTTGTTAGTTTGTTTGACTTTTTTCAATTACTTTTTCTTTTGTTGGTCTGATTTCTATACATCTTGACACTTTCCTTTACCAATTACTAAGAGCTCTGATTTTTTGCTATTTATTTCGATATCATTTAATCTATAAAATTCTTGTGTGATTTCAATTGTTTCTTCTAGCTCCTGCTTGCTGTTTGCTATGAATGTGGTGTTATCTGCATAAGCGATAACTAGAATCCTCAAACCTTGTTGATAAGTTAGGTTCTTTCTAAGATCGTTTGGCTATTGTACTTCTAACCTATAACCTCGCTTAGAACTTTCTTGTATTTCAGTTAGCAAAGAGTCATAAAAGATTTGCCACACCAAGGGGAATATTACTTCTTCTTGATCTATACCATCACCTGCTATGAATCTCTCTGTCGTACCAACACTTGTTAAAACCTCTATCTCTTTACTTTTATATAGGCTTAAAATAAAATAGACTGTCGTTTTAGGGAGTTTAATTTGTTTTATAGCTAACTCTAGCATTTTTAGCCCTACTGAATTGTATGCTTTTTTTATATCCTGAAACATTATCCATAATTCTTTTTTCTTTTTTTTTGCCTTTTCTATTAGACAACCTAGAAGATGTATAGATGATGTAGTGCCTTCATCTAGTAGGCCTGCAAAGTTCCTCCCTCTAAGTATTTTTTTCTCTCCTATAACTTTTGTTAGTCTGTTCATTACAATTCTCACGACTGTCTTTCTAAAAAACTCTAGGAGTAAGATCAGTCAGACATTGTTAAGCTTGTAACACCATTTTTTTGTTTTAGGTATTGGGTACAAAATACCTAGCTTCCACTTCTTTGGTATTGTATCAGACTTTATACAAGCTAAGGTGAGATTTATAAAGAACTCTCTTGCAATTTTTCCTGCCTTTTTGATTAAAGGATATGTGATTCCAGATGTCCCTGAGGCAAACTTAGCTTTGACTTGTGTGAGGGCACAGTCTCACTCCACTGCATTAACATTGTTTAATACTTCTAAATACTATGTCTTATCTATATTCTCCTTTGAGAAGTATTGTTTTGCTTATCTTTCTGGCAGCGTACTTGGGTCTGTCGTGTTTCTTTTTCAGAATTGCTTTTGAAAATGATCTTTGACCTCTTCGAGGACTTTCTTTGTCTCATATAGAAGTTCTGCCTCTCCTTCAATTTCTTTGGCAATTCAGTCTATTTTAATTTTTCTATATAGCCGATCTAGCAGGCTATTGATTATTTTCTGCTGATTTGACACAATGATACTGTGTCTCTCTTCTATGCATTTTCTTATCTCTGCTTCTTCTAGTTTCTTAATTTTAACCCGCCATTCTTTGTGCAAAATTTTGGCCCAGATCTTGAGGTTTTCTATATTCAATAACCCCGAATCGCCTAAAAGATTTCTATTATTGTTTTTTTGAGTTTGGTCCAATTGATTTAGTAACCTTTCTGCATCTTCTCTCTGGAAGGTGCCTTTTTTGATTTTGTGACAGCCCATGTTACATGCCTTGACTGCTAGTCTGAGGTTACATGTTTCTTTATCTTCTCTGCTAACCTGCGAGATTTCTGGATTTTTCTTTCTTTTTGGCAGATATATATTAGCAGCCATTCTTATACAATTTTCTATTATATCCCATTTCTTATCTAAGCTTTTTGGGCCCCGCTTTTGCCCCTGGTCTTTAAGTTTTTTGTTTAGAAATTCTTTGTATTGCTGCCAATCTTCTTTAGAGGCTTTGTCAATATTTATATTTACTCTTTCTGTTCCACCTTCTTTGTTTCACTGGCTAGACCTTTCTTAACTCTAGGCCTGTAAGGAGACTTGCATATATAAGTTTGTGATTGCTTGTTGTGCATATATTCATCTTATCAACTTTACTACTAATAATGTTATTCCTCTACTGCTCTGATATCTATATATAATTAATACGAGTTTCTGAATTCTTATTTGACCATGTTGGCAGGTTCATTGTTTCTTGCATATGGGCTAGGTGCAATAGAAAAGGAAGAAATCGACAAATTTTCGAAAAAATTTTTTTTACATAAATCAATTCAGAATAAAATTAGAACCATTTTTCACTTAAAACACAAAAGCAGTTGTATTAATAAAATTTTGTAATATAGCTCTTTAAAGTTTGTATTTTCTTATAACTTATTATAAAATTTATAACATAAAAATTGATCTTCTGAAGATCTTTTGTTTTGTTGATTTCCCTCTTTTCTATTGCACCTAGCCCATATTATAAAAATTTTTTTCCTCTAATGTTGATATAATTCTTTGCTTTAAATTTGTCCTAGACTGTAGCTCTGTATAGCCTGGAGTATTACTTGTATACTTATCTGTACTAATATTAAGGTCACCAAGTACGATAAAGCGTAGTGGTTTCTTTTTGTGCTACTCTATACTATTTCTTAGTCTTTCTAGTATCTCTGCCTGTATGTCTTTGCTGCTTGGAGCAATATATACAAAGATGATATGTATTGTAAGCCCTTTAAAGTCTAGGCTAATACTTAGAAAGTATGGGCTAGTTTTGTCTATTTGTATAATGTGTTTTTTCCAGGACTCTTTTATCAACACACTAATGCCTGACCCCTTCTTTTGTTAATCTCTGCATCAGCCCATATGCTTTTGTAGAAGTCTTCTTTCTTAATTGCGAAAAGGCCTTCTTTACTACAAATATTAGTTTCTCCAATTCCTAAAATGTCTATGTTTTTCTCTTTTGTATGATCTATAATTACTTTCAGCTTATTCTTATTGTTCTTTAAACCATTTATGTTGTGAAACCCTATATTTAAAACCCCAAAATATTTGTAAGTATTTTTTTTTCCTTCTTTAGACTCAATATATTTTTTTCCCAGTTCATTTCCTCTATACTCCTTCTTTTTTCCTTTCTATGACCATAGGAGTTGTTATTATTATCCAAAGTGTTTTCTATTATCTCCTTTTCTTTCTTTTAAACACCCGGCTTCATTTATTAATTCGGCCATGGCGCCTTTAGAAGCGATCCACAGAGAGGGCCTCTGCAGTTCTATTATATAGTCTTAAATTTTGGGTTTCGAGCCTGTCTAGCCTATTAAGGATTTGTTCTAAAGCAGTGAATATTGAATCTTCTCTTTTTTTCCCTTTTGCATTTTTCCCAAAATGTTTATTTTTCTCTTGTTGATCATATAAGTGGGAGTTTTCCTTATTCTGGTTCTTTGCTGTTAGGGGTTGTCAAAACATGTTGAATCTAGCCTTCATACTGCTTTTATTTTGTTCCAATTCTTCTTTATCTTTAATTTTTTCTCTTTTTCCTCTTGCTCTTAAGGTTGTTTCTCCTTCTTCTTTTTTAAATTCTTTTAACTTTGGGCCATTAGCATTTCCTTCTTGAGCAGATTTGTTCCATCTTTTGTTTTGAGGTCGTTTTGGCTTTTCGTGTTGCTAATTCTTTATAATACCTCTCTTAGAGTATTTTTGTGTTGGTGTTTGCCACTCTAGCTTTTTATTATAGTAAAATATGTTTGATCCGAGGGCCTGAATCATGTCCTCTTCTCATTTAAAATAGATGAAAGCTCTTTCACTTTGGTGGCCATTACTATTATTTATTGTGTACGCTGCTTGTACTCTGTATCTTCTTAGTTGATATAGTAGTAAGCTGTCTAAGGCTGTTCTAGGCACCTTGTTGATAGTGCATCTGAACCTATCTCTTTCATCGAGCATAGCTTTGTCAAATTTTCTGGGAGTTATTCTATGCATTTTTTCTTGGCCCAATTGTACCAACTATTGCCCACTTAGTGGATGGGTTCCCTTTCTTGTATTGTATACTATGCCTATATAAACTGCTTTTCTCTCTCTTTGGCTCTGTTGCCATTCTATGATGTTTGTTATACCATAGTGCTCAAGATATAGCTTAACCTCAGTTTCACTTGTGTGTTTTGGAATGTCCCATATTGTGAAACAGTAATATCATTCGTTCGCATGCTGTCATGCAGCAAAACTCTCTCTTGGAGCCTATACTGAACTATAAATATCTTCTTAACTTTTTTGTTTTTTGCTATATCTTTTGTTTTAGTGTCTTTTTCTTTCTGATGACCTTTCGATAATCTGCCTCTCTAGGCCATAGTCTGTCGTGCCCACCTCATTTTCTAACAAGGCAGCCTTTATTTCTTTAACATCATTTCCATTATAACACTATTGTTATCTTGTTCCTTAAGTATTCTTTTGCGCAGGTTTTCTTTGTTTTCTGCTGAGATATTATTGACACCTATATTTGCTACTAGTAAATTGCTTATTTTATTTGCATTAGTGTAGCAGAAATTCATCATAATTGGGCCATTTTTGCCCTTTACGCATGTATTTAGATGCATTTCAATGTCTGTGTTATGCCTGAGAAGTTTCTTTTCCTCTTCAGATAAAGGCTAGTTTCTAACTTCTTTGCTTTTAGCCTATTTGAAATATTCGATTATATTGCGTACAACTAGAACCCCGGACATCTCTGATATATGTCATATTTTTTTTTTAGCGAATTGCCAAAAATTTGGTCAAAGATCCAAAGTTGAGTTTTGGCGAATTGACAGAAATTTTAAAATAGGTTATAATTGACTATTTTGGCAAATTACATCAATTTTAGACATGTTATATATTATTTTCAGCGAATTACCTACATTTTGGAAAAATTATACTCAAAAATAAGCTACTTTATTTTTTAAAC
>CAJVPY010000958.1:0-21958 GCA_910591965.1 Dentiscutata erythropus
GAATATTTAATAAATTTTAGAAATAAAATAGAAAAACAAAGTACGGTACACAAAAACAAGAGCATAAATATAGTACTCATTATCATTACTTACAAATAGGGTTCAGGGCACGGGTATAAACACAAGGCATGCCCTATGTACCCATAGGCATGCCCTATTTACTATATATGCAAAATTTTACTTTAATTAGATGAAATATTTAAACAAATTTATAGTTAGGTTTATTATTTATTTTCACTACGTATAACGAACATAAAATCCTAGAAAATCGTGGCATTATATAATTATATAGTTCTGAGAATCGTTCCCTTTTTCTTGTTAAATATCCTTTATATTTTTAAATGTACTATCTAATTTCACACTTTCTATTACCATACTAATGAAGTTTGATTGCTTTGTTAACATAATTATTAAATAGAATAATGATATCCGTTGCGACAATTTTCTAACTGTTAATAAATTCTATGATTTATTTGCCCCAATGCCAACATTCAATTTATGCTTAACTTCGTGTTACATGTATTTGTTCACGAAGCAATTATAATTCGGCAAAGTGGCAATTTAAATATTCATTTTCTGATCTAATTTGACAGCATAGAGTAAGGGTTTATTATTTCAAATAATCAAATTAAGGTTGTGGTTTTATACTATTCAAATGCAAAGTCGAATTCTAATAAACAGACCGTCATGTAGCACTAAATTTGTACGTTGACATTTATTTGTTTCAAGTAGACAGATGGTACATATAAAATAAAATAAAAGCCGAAGCAAGAAGTTCAAAACTCCACTCCGGAGCAGCTTACAATTCAAATAAGAAACAGAAACCAAAAAGAAAAAAATAATAACATGGATAATAGAAATAAAAAAATAAAAAATAGCACATTCTGAAAAAGCCTCATAAAAGCTATTATATTTTGTAAACTTCCGATTATAAACTTTGAGAAATAATGTCTTCAATAGACCATTCCTCTTCGCTATCATCAGTTTGTGGATCTTGATTATTTATTTCTTCATTAGGCGAAAATGCCTCAAGATCCAAATCAAAGAATTCGTCTAAAATAGATGTTTTCTCATCTTCTATATTAACCACATCAATACTTTCATCTATTTTGTTGTATTCTATATTTTCTATCTCATCAAAAAACGTATCAATATTTTCTTCAGCAGACCTTTGAAGTGGTAAGGAATTCTTTCCATTATCCTCTTTTATTGAGACAATTCTCCGAAGCTCATTTTTAATCTGTCCAAGCTGGGAAAGAGTATCGGGTAAAAGACGATTTCTTGCTTTTGTTTTTGTAAGACCTAAAGAAGAAAAGAGTCTTTCACATGCGGCTCCATGGGGAACAATCGAAAAAATTTTCATAGCAAATCGACATAGAATAGGCGCATTTCCTATGAACTCTGTCCAAAATAATCGTGGAGGTTTTTGAAAATCATTCGATGTAAGATGATTGAAAGGAGGGTCGTTGTTCTTATAGTTAAGTAATTCTTTATAAAAAAGAGCTGTATCCTTTTTGTTGAAGTTCCAAACTTTGCATAATTCTAAACATCCATATGTTAGACGATCTCCATCCATATACTTTGAAATAGCTATGTTCTTATGTTTTAAAGAAAGAAATAAAGCAATAAAATAAACATCATCAGAAAATTCACTTGCACACTTGCTAATAACTGCAATTGCATGGGCTTTAAAGCCAGGTATAGGAATATCGAGCCTAGATATTCTAAGTAAAAATCGATCAACTCTTTAAAAATATTAGCAAGAGTTGATTTTCTCAATTCAAGTCTCCCAATAGCATTAACAATTGGTTTGATTACTTTTATTAGTGTATCATTATTGGCAAAATGATACCTATTATTTATAATATTCTTTACATCATCATTAATTGCTGGATATTTAATTCTATCATATTCACTTAATTCGAGACAATATTGGAAACCTCTTTCAAATACGGATATACCTAAGCAGACCTTTGCAAGTGAATACCATCTGGTTTTACAAAAAGTACTCAAAAAATGGGAGATTCCCTGTTCTTTCTGCCAATTTTGTAATACACGACACCATATATGTGAGGCAGTAAAGAAGTTTATTAGCTTTTGATTCTTTTTACAAATCGGTGCAATTCTAGCAAATCTGGCAACATCTTTTGCGATTAAATTGAATGAATGCAAACAACATCTGATGAAAATTATATTCGGATACTTATCCTGACAGAATAAAAAAATTTTATGTAAGTTAAAATATTTTTTATAACAATAGCATTAATAATATTTAGAAAAAAATTGTTATTTATATCTCTAAGTAGTTGTCAAAAATGCTACACACTCTTAAAAGTCTTCTCATTGCTTTCATGACAGAGGGTTGTCAGTAACACAGACGACAGCAGATGACATTTTAAATCTATTTTGAATAAGTGTTTCCTTAGTTTTGTCTTTAAGAAAGGATCCAGTATGTCAGTCTGCAGACAAGTCAACAATATCAATAGTATGTTCTTGTTGTTCTTTGAGAATCATAAATCTATAAATTGCATTTCCAGAAATATCCATCCATCCATTTAAGCAAATTGTCATATCAGTAAAGGTTGGTATTTCTATTAGCTTTTTTTGAAGATAGCTAGAAAATGCATCTGTTAATATACGTCCTCAAAGCATCTTTCCAGATGGAGGGTAATAAGTAGGAGCTAATTCTTGAAGAAAGTTTTGAAAATAAGAATTTTCAGTAATACTAAAAGGAAGGTTTCCATAATAGCATTCAATAACTTTCGGTGAAGTTTCTCAGATTGATCACGAGAAATGGGCCTAGCACACCGATTCAGAATGTTTTCTTGTTTACGCACTGTTGATGCAGATGGTGGATTCTCTACTGAATCATCCTCACTCGTTGTAGCTTCAGCTAAGTCTTCCTAATTAGTTCGTACTCACTTATATGTTGAAATTTTTGATTCATTAACTTTTGTAACATAATTGGCTTTGTCAGTAACTTTCTAGCTACTGCACTTGAGTACGTGTTGATAAAGCCTAAAAGGCTTACCTTCGAGTACAAGCAGACAAAATTTACATTTAGCAGCATATTAATTGCCTGTTTTTTTTTGTTCAGAACGGTAAAAGCCATTCCATCAGCAACCTTGGCTAGAGAGTGCATGAGTAAAGCCTGGTGGAGGAGTTTGCATGATTCAATAGATAAAGACAACTAAAGCAAAATAATAATTTAAGATAGGAATTTGTAATGAGAACGGTTAAGGTTAAATATAGTATATTTAGAGACGTGTTAAAAATTGTTATAGTGGAATCAATAAGAAATATGTAATTAGGTCGTTATGAAAATAAGCAGATAAGTATATATAAATTTAAAAAATAGAGCGTATTAAGTTTTTCAAGTTAATTTGTCTAATAACTCTTATATTTATTTTATATAGAATTAAATTACAGAAAAACTTTATTGAAGATTAAAAACAAGGATTTAAATACATTTAAAATTTCCTGCAGCTACTGAGAAATATGCTAAATCTTCTTTTTCATATACTATATTATAGATTTCAATAAATAATAATATGCATTATCTTTCACCTCCTTGATAAATAATAAGCTTCCTTTTTCTACTTCTGATAACT
Organism: Dentiscutata erythropus; assembly: GCA_910591965.1. Classification (NCBI taxonomy): domain Eukaryota; kingdom Fungi; phylum Glomeromycota; class Glomeromycetes; order Diversisporales; family Gigasporaceae; genus Dentiscutata; species Dentiscutata erythropus. Next base: position 3,612 of record CAJVPY010000958.1, read on the forward strand.
ACAAGTTTCAATGCAATTAAACTATGTCATTTCTTTTTTTAATTATAAACCCCAAAATTTTTACTATGTAAGTTCTTTTTCACTTTAATAATAGTATGTCTTAAATTAATTTTTTTAGCTTTATTAAAACAATATTTGAAACCCAATTAGAAAGAAATATGATCGAGTGCAATTAAACTAAAATAGAAATAGTAAGATCTGTTTGATCATGAGCATAATCTACTTTGGAAATAGTCATTAATCTATCAATAATTGTTTAACAAGCTATTTATATAAGGGGCGCTGATAATGTAAAAGCAAGTTAACAATATGTCAAATATTAATTAGGGCACACAATGAGTATATTAGATTTGCCCCAAAGTTCGAGTTAATCATTGCTACAACATCTTGGTATTTTTTTTTCTTCAATATGTACTAAAATATTAATATTGCCGAACTTTGCTATAATAGAGTTTATGAGAGTTTGAGTAATGTTCATATTTAATATATTTTGAAGAAAAAATACCAAGGTGCTACAGTAATGATCAACCAAACTTTGGAAGGGCCGTTCTGATATACTTAGCACTAACACAAATAAAATAAACAATAAACAAAGAGTATATTACTGTATTAGTAACATATGAATGTAATTAAACAAATCTAGTAATATTATTATCGGGAGAGTAAAACATAGACTTGACAGTTTAGCATAATAGTAAACAAAGGTTTTATACTAATACATATATTCATATCTCTTTATCTATTATTTTACCTATTTTACTATTAGTGAACAGTCTCACGCTGGCTAGAGAAATGACCATCTTATACATGGATTAAATGCTATGTTTCTTTTAATAATTGTTTAACAAGCTAAGACAAACAAACTAATAATATTTATATAAGAAGTGCTAAAAATATAAGAGCAATGTGTCAAATATTAATTAGGGCACAAATACAAAATAAGAGAATAAAACAATAAATAAGATCATGAAGAGTATATTCGTAGCATATGAATGTAATTAAACAAATCTGGTGCTATTATTGTCAGAGCGAAATATAGACTTGCAAGTTAGCTTAATACATAGTATATATGAGGTTTTATACTAATACATAGGCATATATTTATATCTATATTTTATCTATCATTTTATTATTAGTGAACAATGTTATGCTAACTAGAAAAACAACTAAACAATTATTATAATCAGAAATTAACTAAAAGAAGATTATTGTAGCAAATACGTATATCTTTATATATATATATTGAGTACAGGCATGCCCGTAGGCATGCCTATGGGCATGCCCACACTGAGGCAGGCATGCCATTTAGCTTATGGGAATGCCCATACATGCCCATAGGCATGCCCACAAGGCATGCCCTAGTAGGCATGCCATAAGTTCTGTGCCCTGAACCCTACTTACAAATCATTTATTCGCATTAATCATTTTATTCAGCTCGTGAGTATAAAAACATTTACTATGTTCTAGAAATAAAACAGCAAGATAGTCACAAAACAAGAACATAAATACTAATTTACCCTTATTTCATTCAAATTAAATCATTTTATTCAGTGAGTGAGTATAAAAACATTTAATATGTTCTAGAAATAAAACAGCAAGATAGTTCACAAAACAAGATCATAATTATTTATTTACCATTACATACAAATCATTTCATTCGCATCAATCATTTATCCAGTGGGTGAGTATAAAAAACATTTAACAAATTACAGAAATAAAAACAGTAAACAAGCTCACAAAACAAGATCATAATTATTTATTTACCATTACGTACAAATCATTTCATTCGCATCAATCATTTATCCAGTGGGTGAGTATAAAAAACATTTAACAAATTGCAGAAATAAAAACAGTAAACAAGTCCACAAACAAGAGCATAAATTCTTATTTGCCATTACGTATAAATCATTTTATTCGCATTGATTTAGTTAGTGAGTATAAAGAACATTTAATATATTTGGAAAAAGAGCAAAATAAACACACAATACAAGAACATAAATACTTAACATATTTGTACAAATCATTCCACCCGCACAAACATTTTCAGCGCGTAAGTATAAAGAATATTTAATAAATTATATAGGTAAAACAACAAAACAAGTTCACAAAAAAAAACATAAATATTTTTATTTACCATTACGTGCAACATTTCATTTACATCAATAATTCATTCAGTGAGTGAGTATAAAAAATTCTAGAAATAAAACGATTAAGTTTGCAAAATAAGAATATAAATACTTATTTATCCCATTACTTATAAATCATTTCATCTGCATTAATAATCTTTTATTCAGCTTGTGAGTATAAAGAACATTTAGTATATTCTATATATATAAACAGCAAAACAAGGTCACAAAACATGAATATAAATACTTATATACCATTACATATAAATCATTTCATTTAGCGAGTGAGTATAAAGAATGTTTAATAATTTCTAGAAAAGGTCATATAAAGTTAATTTTTTGGTTTTTATAATATAATTATTATAAAACGCGCCAATGGTGTTTTACACCTATTATACGTTTTTTATTATATTTTAATAATTTTCTAAGTTCGTATATAAATTTTGAAACCAAAATTTTTTGGGATTAGTAATTAGAGTTACAGATAGGGTTTTGGAAGGATTTTTAGGGAGTATACGTTTTTACTTAGAATATCTCAACCTGAAATTTTGCTAGTTTTGTGATAATGTATACTTAGGTGTAAAACACTATACTGTAGGTGCGTTTTAGAAAATTTTTCATAGAGATCTAAAAGAATCCATCTGGGTAGTAAATATAGTCCAGCAGGGTTATGAGAACCAATTTATTACCTTTGCATAGCCTAAAAACAAAACATAAATACTTATTTACCATTACGTACAAATCATTTCATTTGCATTAATCATATGATTCAGAGTGTGAGTATAAAAAATATTTAATAAATTCTAGAAAAATAACAGCAAAACAGGTTCACAAATCAAATCATAAATATTTATTTACTGTTATTACATACAAATCATTTCACATCCACTTAGAGCGTGAGTATAAAGAGCATTTAACAAATTTTAGAAATAAAACAAAACAAGTTCTCAAACAAGAGCACAAATACTTATTTACTTTTTTTATGTATAAATCATTTCACTCGCATTTATTACCCCATTCAGCACGTGAGTATAAATAACATTTAATAAATTCTATTAATAAAAATCGGCAAAACAAGTTCACTGAAAAAATAATTACTTATTTGCCATTACGTACTAATCATTTCATTCAGCATGTGAGTAAATAAATTTTAGAATAAAAACAGCAAAGCAAGCTCACAAATAAAGAGCGTAAATACTTAACTTACCATTACGTACCGATCATTTCATTCTTATTGATTTAGTCGGTAAGTATTAAATTTGGTTTTTTTTTTGATACAAAGCTTAAAAAAGCATGATAGATGTGAATAAATCATATCTGTATAGTGAACCTGAATACGGAAAATGCGCACGTTGTAATGAAGACAATACTTATAAAGCATGGTGTATATCATGCGACCCTGACGCAGCAACAAGGTGGACAAGTAGAAATAAGGATATCGATGATTGCATGAAAGCATTCCAACTTAGAACTTTTGCATATCAAAATGTGATCGAATGGATTCCGTTCGATAGGTTATCAGATGTTAAAGAAATTGGTAAAGGAGGTTATGGTTCTGTATATTCAGCAGTCTGGCTGGATGGCATTCGAAAAATTGATGGCAATGATTATAATTATGGTAGAGTATGTGTAACATCCAGCATTGTTGCACTCAAAATCTTGTCTGGTTCCTTAAAAGAAGTGAGTTGAATCATTACTACGTAATTCAACATTTGCTAAATATATAATGAACTAATTTGTTTATTAATTATAAAGTTTAACAATAATTTGAAATGTAGTTTGTATGGTAGCAAGCTTAGGGTATATGGATTAACTCAAGACAGTGAAAATAAATATATGATGGTATTTCAATATGCTAATAATGGAAATCTTTACAAGTTTTTAAGAAGCAAGTTTCAAGACCTTATTTGGAAGATTAAATTAAAACTACTTCTAAATATTACAGATGACTTATGGGATATTCAAAGAGCAGGATATATTCATGCAGACTTTCACAGTGGTAATATTTTGCAAGACCAACGAATTAGCACAACTTTGCAATCTTATATCTCAGATCTAGGATTGTCTAAAATAGATAATGAAAATAATTCAGAAGGCTGTATTTATGGAGTTATGCCTTATGTTGCTCCTGAAGTCTTATCGGGTCAAAAGCTTACAAAAGCTGCAGATATTTATGGTTTGGGAGTTATTATGTCAGAGATGTCAACTGGACATAGGCCTTTTGATGGTTACGAATTCGATACCGAACTTGCAGTAAATATTTGCAAAGGATTAAGGCCAGAATTCGCTCTTGGGACTCCGAATTGTTACATTGAATTGGCTAAACAATGCATGGATTTAGACCCACAGAAACGGCCTAGTGTTAAAAATGTTTATGATAAAATTAGCGAATGGAATAGAATTATGTCTGATGAAGAAAATGCAGATGATATTAAAAAACAATTCTTAGATGCAGATAGAATAGTCAAAACATTGCCAATCAATTTACCAAATCATCCGGATATTATGTATACTAGCAAATTAATTAACACTAAGAAAATATCAATTGCGATTAATGGTATGTATACTAAAAAATTGTGTAATAATTTTGATTTTATTTAAAGATTAATTTTTTGACCTTGTTTTTAGCAAGTAAACTTATTGATTATGTTGAAATTCCTGATAGTAAGTATTATAGTGATCTTAATTATTCTAAACAAATTTGTAATTTATTTTAAAATATTTAAATTATTAGATTTATAAGCCTCCATGCCCATGTGTTAATAGCAGTAAATGGAATATCATTAGAACAAGGATTAGCATTAGGGTTAAGGCTCGTGTTAGAATTAGAGTTGGAGTTTGGGTAAAATTGTGAAAAAAATATTTTTGTCAGTTACATTTTTATAAATAAATCACTAAAGATATAATAATAAAAATTGATATTTTTTATATAACCTATAATCTTGTATGTATTGATATCTATAAGTATAAAACTAATATTTAAAAAGTTTATCAATACACTTTTATTTAAAATTTATTTTTAAATTTGTTAATTTTAGCTTATAAACAACCCAGACTTTTTATAATATTAAAACTAAATACTAATTCTTATTTTATTAAATTTGAAATTAAAAAAATGAATAAGCAAATTTATAAAGATAAAATATAAAATTTTATCAAATTTAGATTAATACAATGCTAAATAAAGGACAAATACAAATCATTTAAATAACTTTTTTTTAAATTTTAACTTAAAATATCTTAATAATCAAATCAAATTTAATAAAAATTTGGTTTAATTTATAACTACATAGAATTAATTAAAAAATATTATTAAATTTGGTCTAATAGTGTTAAGATATTTTAACTTGAAATTAAAAAATTTCTACATGAAAAAAGTTTCTCTTTCTATTGTCTCCCCAAATATTAAAAAATTATAACTTTGTAATATAATAAGTTATGAGATTTATACAGTACCGGACAGCAAAAACCATCCATTTTTTTTTAGGACGCCAAATTTGAGAATTTTATAACAATTCTGATTGGCTAATTTTTGTGTACCAAAATTTTGATTGGTTAAAATATAAAAATACTTTTTTTATATAATAAGCATCAAATTTTGGATTTTTAATAATAAATATTAACCAATCAAATTATGAGCACGTGATTTGTATCAATCTGATTGGTCAATTGTCCTGCGCCAAATTTCTGCTTTACTATAAAAGTTGCTGAACTTTAAATCCTTATAACTTCTTTAAAAAGCAAGATATCAAAAATATGTCTTACAGATTTGTAGTTTAGGTTACAAATAAAAAATTTGTAAGAGGGATTTTTAAAATAATTACTTGTTGTGAAGTTATTAGACTTTAAACAATGCTGAAAAAAATGGATGGTTTTCGCTGTCCGGTATTGTATAAATTATACTTCAAAATTTGTTATTAATAGAAAACCATTTAAGTCATAATTTTATTAAAAGAAATCAAAATTTTTTATATTATTTTTGCAGTAAATTTCAAATATTTTATTAACATTTCAGAATAATTAAGCACTTCTATATTTATATATTCTCTAACTTATAGAATTACTTGTGATTAGAGATTGAATTGATTTTTCTTAAATTATAAAGTCAAAATCAGATTGTTAAATAGTTTTATTTATTCTGGTACTTCTGCATGTTGCAATATCATTATGTTATCCGTACATCTAAACATCTTTTTATAAAACTTAACACTCAGACATGTGTGTGCACTTAGTTTTTTAATTAATGTTGGATGAATGTTTGATTAAAAGAAACTTGTTGATTAATGCTCAAAATTTATTCTTTGATTACAATCTTCTATTTATGATTTCAAATAAAATAAGGTTTGAGACACAAAAACATGAGCATGCATGAAACTAGGGATAGAAAAAGTTTTAAACATGTTTATTTAATTTAAAACTGTTTTTAAATGATTTAATACAGTACATTCTGACATAATCATAATACATAACAATGCGATAGTATTTATTTATTTAATTTCATCAAAATACAACTTTATCATTATCTCTTTTTAAAATATAAAATTATGCTCTGTAGGAGACTTCCATTAAAAGAAATTCGCTTGAACTTTACAAAAGTTACTGAAACTATGTCTTGCCAAAAGTGTAACTATTATGAAGAGGACTTTGTGGATTTAGTCGCTTAATTAAAAGATCTCTAATATTGATGCCAAAAAAGTTATTAAATAATGAACGGTAAAAAAAAACTTGTCGCAATCTATTAGAATTTAAGAATTCAAAAAGAAATTAAGGTTAATAGTTGGTTCGAAGATGATAATTAAATTTATAGTTATTCATTAAATTAAAAAGAGCATACAAAAAAAATAAAATAAAAATAAAAAAAATTATATATATATATGTTAGACGTCACTTTCAAATTTCTGTCAATTAAAAATTGATGTGCGTAGCTTCAAAATTAAATTGTACTTCATATTTTAATCGGTATCGGTATGATTTTATTGATTAAAAAAAAAAAAAAAAATTCGAAACTATTTTTATAATTTATTGTATTTAACTTCAATTACGATTGTTAAAATCCACATGTTGAAGATTAAACAACTGCTAAGTACTATATGATTTTTGCATGTACCTTAGTCAATACAGCCACAGCGAAAAGTACAAAGAGCATTGTTCTTACGACAAGACAACTCCTACTTTCACAATTTGTTTTATTACAATAACAACCATCATTTTTCTTTAAACCTTGTTGGATGTTTCATTTGTAATATTTAGTGGCCGGGTTAAGTTTTGTTGAGCACTAGCATTTCGTAAAGAAATAAATTTGCACATTGAAATTGCAGGAAATTCATCAGTACCTAAGGGTTCTAATTCGTTTGCTGAAAACCATATATGCAAAATTCCAAACTTGCTTCCAACTTGATATGAGTTGCAATGCTCGTCTATCCATTTTTAGCCAATTAATATCAGGAATCTGAATCTTTACGAGATCACCAGGTTTCAAATTTAACACGTTTTTTCTGGGTTTCCATTAAGATTATAACTCATTTGACGGTTCTGAATAACATGTCAATTTGCTACCATGATTATGTTTATCAGATTTAACATTCAGTTCATCGATACTTTTGACTTTAATTAATTTAAAGGTATTAATAACCCAATATTTTAAGTTCTAATTTTCATGTTTACTTGGACGCGTTTCGTAAAATAGCCAGGCAACAATTATACTTTAAACGATTCATTATATGTCTTTCGTTTTTCTATTGTTCATGTAGTGATTTGAACCGAGTATCAAATCAATAATCGGTTAACCGAACCGTCTCAACCGATTCTAATCGGATTAACCGGAATTATTTCGGTTAACGCGGTTGACCCGAGTTATCCGGCTTAACCGTGTCAACCGGACATAAAAAATATCAACCAGGTTAACGAAATAGAATCAAGCACTGGTCAAGTAATTTTAAATTTGCACCTTCTTCAATCCCAATTCCTTTGCATCATTCAGATAATACAAATTGCACAAAAAATGCGAGTTTTAAACAGATATTCAATTGCAAATCAATCAAGTCTTGGCGTCACTTATCTATCATACGTATTGATCTTGATTTTAATAATCAGTTAACCGGGTAACCGATAGTCAACCGGTTGTACCGGGTTACCCGATTAAGAACTTTATTCAATCGGTTAACCGAGTTTTGCTCGGTTCGGTTTGGTTACCCGATTAGAGCTCAATCGGTTCAAATCACTATGTTCATGTAATCATTAACAATTTTTTGAAAGCTTTTAAATGAAAGAAATGAAAAAACTAGCGAAGAATTTGAAGCCATATTATGGAAGATAAAACAACAAAGAAATTTTTTTTTTTTAATCAATCTAATTTATTAAACTCTTATATTAAACTTGAGTTTAATTGACGTACGACGTACGTTACATATTAATCAGTATAATTTTTAAAACTACGTATGTTACATTTAATCGGTAGAAATTTTAAACTCAGGGACGTTAATTTTGAATTAACGGTTATTTAAGAGCAACGTACAACATATATACTTTTATCTTTGAAGATCTAATTTGCTAGATCAATACCTATTGAATTACTAAAAGCCTATACTAGCTTTGTCAAGATTGCTTTTTATTTTAGATTTTTCTTCTTCAAAAGGATATGAAAAAATAGAAAGATGTTAAAAACAAACTAAAAAATTGTTATATTATTCAATATATATACAAGTTTATTTAAAATATATTATATTAAATAAACAAGATAGCTGCACGACGTGTGACGCCACGCAGGACAGTTATGCAGATTATTGTATAGTCCATTTTAGAGATGGGTTTCATGCGTGCGCATGATTCCTCAATTTTGCGCATTAATGCGCATTAGTGCGCATGATTCGGAATCATGCACATTTTATCCTATCTTAATTTATATAGGAAAATTTAAGTATATTTAATTTGGCCAAGGTGCATAATGTCAGGAATGCAGAAGTTTTGAAATATTCTGAAAATAAAATGAATGAATATAAAGATAAGAAGGGTCGGGGAAAAATTTTTGATATTTTCCGGAGGGAAAATATAAAATTAAAAAAATTATATCATGCGATATTATGCGCATTTATTCAACGTGCGCATTAATGCGCATTTACGCGCATGTTATTATAAAATGCGCATTTTTTGCATCTCTAGTCTATTTATTGTATTAGTTTTGTATATGATTAAGACTTTATTCAGGTGGTTATTTTTTTTAATATTTATGCGGTATTTTAAAATGATTAATTTCGTATTTTGTAATTTTTTAGTAATTTGTGCTGAATTTTATTTATGTGCTTATAAAGTTTGCTAGATTACGTGATTGGTTAATAGCGTATTTTTTATACTAATTCGGATTTGGTAAGATAATATTTTTTTTTTGTATTTTAGTCTTATTTTTATTAGGCAAGTAATTTATGGGAAGATTTTTGTACAGTATGCGATTTATTATAATTATATTGTTATTTATATAGTTTATTTTTGTTTTTTATTAAATCGGTTGTTATGAGTAATGACGATATTGTTGTTTGTAGATTGATTGTTTTAATTGTTGTTTTTATTTTAATGGAATAGATTTTTTTGGTTCGGATTAGTTGTTTTGGGATAATTTTATTGTTGTATTTTGTCGTCATATTTTTTTTTTTTTCTGATTATTATAAATTCGAGTGATTTTTTTTTTTTTTGTTTTATAGTTTTTTTTTTGTTTTTTTTGTAGTTTTTAAGATGTCTTGTCATATTGATATGATTGTTAGGGTTAATCAAGTTCGCTTGACTGACAGAGAAGATTTGAATTTGACTATTGTTTGGGCGACGGGTGTTTATCCACTTGAAAGTGAAGACCGGGAATTGGATTTGTTCCATTAAAGGATGATGAGAGAGATCCTAATATTTAGTCAATTTTTGTAAAGGATGAGTATTATTGCATTGGCGGCAAAGTTGTGCCCGAAAATTTCAATAATAATTTTAAATTAAAAGTAATTTGCTTTAAGAATTTTTTATGTTAGTTATTAAAAGTTGCATTGTTGATTTTTTTATTTTTTATTTTTTTTATTTAGATAACGGTTTCAACATCTACTCACATTACAATTAAGAGGGATCTTGGTTCGAATAGGTGTCCATTAAAGGTTTCATTGGTCAGTATTGCTCAAGATGTGATGAAGGAGTTTAATAAGGAGAGTGCGATTGTTAATGTTTTGGTAAAAGATTATGCTGGGCAAAAAAAGTATAATTTTACCATTAAGGTTGTGTTTCCACACCAAAATAGTAGATTTAAGCATTTAAAAAGTTCTATTTGGCCAAATGAGTCTGTTTTCTTTATGGGTCAATTGGAAGTTTTTAAGGGTAATTTATATGCAAATAATTTTAATATTTTTTATGTTGATGTTCCTTTTGTGACTAAAAGAAAAGTATCAGATTCTATTAGTTCTGAGTCTACTTCAGGGTGTTATAGTTCTGTATGTTCGAAACTTTTTATTGCTCATCAAAGTGCTTGTGAAGGTTTAAATAAGGCTTCAGTTGTTGAAAGTTCAGATTGTCCAAGTCTTCAGCTGATCCAATTATTGGTGATAATAATTTTTTAAAGCACGAAAGAGTGGAAGATAAAGCAGATAGTAGTATTGAGTATGTTGGTTCTTCTGTTAGCGGTTGCTCAAAACATGTTAGAGTTAATGACGAAGCAGATAATTATGTGGAGTATGTTGATTCAGATTGTAGTAAAAATAAACATACATTCGAACATAATAATGAACGTGTTAGAGGTAGTAGTGAATGTGGTGGAAATATTATCTTTGAAGATAAGGAAGAGATTAATTACAGTAAAAAAACAAATAAGGGTAAAGGAAAAGAGATTTAGCCTACTATACACAATACAAAACGTAGAACTAAATCATAAGAATTTAATATTATCAAGGTTTAGCTTTTTTTGCTTATGTTTTAAGTTTTTCTATGTTTCGTTGCTTTGTATTCGACAGTATTTTGTTATTTTTTTTTGTTATTTCATGGTATTTTGCGTTATGATGTTGAATTGCGCTTTATGTTTTGTTATTATTTAAATGTATATAATATTTGTTATTGCAGTAAAATCAATTTTATTTTAAAAGTTGAATTTATATTATATATTGTTATATTATTCGTAAAATTATGTAAAAAATGTAAAGTTTTTATTGATTTGATTTTGAATTGGTATAATGATTTTTGTTCATGTATTGCACGTAGGGTTCGGGGCACGCTTTAAAAATTAGGCATGCCCTTAGGGCATGCCTTGGGTTAAAGGCATGCCCTATGGGCATGCCCTTCTATACATATATAATAATAGGCAATTATAAATATAAAAACAGTAATTAGTAAGATTAGGATAGAAAAAAAATTAAACCATACTCATATATATACCCAGAGCTAAGTCATGTCTCTTATATACAAATATATTCTTTTTAAATTAAATATTGTTTGCAACTTTTTAAAAATCTTAAATATTGATTTAGTATTTATGTTTTTGACTTTAACTAAACTTATTAGCCAATCAAAATGGCTTTAAATATCACATGATAAGGGCATGCCTTTTGGACTTGAGGCATGCCATGGGCATGCCTTGTGCCCCTGTGCCCTAAACCCTAATTGCACAGGTTTCTTATTAGTAAGTTATTTGGTTATTAATAGGTTATTTGTATATGTTTATGTGAAAATCAATTGTGCTTAGTTTTTAATGAAGGTAGTAGTATTATTATGTTATTGTATTTTGTAAATGGTTTGAGTAAAACACATAAAAATTATTATTTTTTCAAATGTGAATTAGCTTTTTTAATTAGGTATATTATGTTTTCAGAATTAAACAGTTGGCTATTTATTTAATTGTTTAGTTTTAATAAAACATTTTTCAAGTCATTCAAATTCTTCTTTAAGATTTTTTTCAATAGTCGTATCAAGTTTTGAATGTGTAAAGTGTCGAAGTATTATAATGTCTTGCAATTTTTGTACATGTGATAGCATAACATAAACTCCTAATTTTATTTTACTATCATTTAGGTCTACAATTGCTTTTTCCAATGTTGCACCTTGACACTTAAATTCTGTAAATGCAAAAGCAAGTGTTACAGATAACTGAGTTCTTTGAAATTCTCGTATTATGTTTAAGCTATTTTCTATTTTATGTGTATATTTGTATTTTTGTTTTACAGGATACACTGAAACAGAAGATTATCATATATACCTGATGTGTGATTTAGAAGCTCGATTATGATATATTTCGGAGGTTTGTCAATAATTATATTTCTTGGTTTATTATTATGTGTATTTTTAATCAATTCAGTGGTATTATTGTATATGATACCTTGCGCGCCATTAGTCATTCCATCACGAACACAAATATTAACAGTCAATATTAGTTTCATACTAATTGAAAGTGCAATATTCCACATAGTGCATTCGATTTTGTATTTGAAACACTAAGAAATTTTCACCTTATGCTATTACAAAGAATATTATATCGGGAGAAATTTTTTAGTGCTATTCTGCACAGATTTGCAAAAAAATTAAATAATAAATTAAATGAAAATCTGTGCAAAACTTCAGACTCACCAGCTATAGCTACAGAAATTAAAATGCAGTACTGCACAAAATTTCAAAATATAAAAAATTTTGCAGTTTTTTGCAAAAAATTCTGCAAAAATCTGCATTTTCGTAGGTTTTTGCAGATTTGCACTTATTTAATTCTCCTGATGTATCTCTATAAATATGGGCTTGGTGCTGAGAAAAGGGCAGAAATTGACAATTTTTTCAAATGTTGTTTTTTCACATAAAACAATTTAAAATAAGGTTAGGATCATTTTTAACTTAAGACACAAAAGTGGTTGTGTTAATAAAATTTTGCAGTATAGCTTCTTAAAATTTGCATTTTCTTATGATTTAGTATAAGATTTACATGATAAAAATTGATTTTCCGAAGATCTTTTTTTTGTCAATTTCCGCCCTTTTTCCTGCACCAAGCCCATATCCTTAGCATATATGTAGTAGATCAGTTGTTTATGGTTTTTTGCATGTTTTATGGTAGATTCAAGGTTTATCTGAACTTGTAGTTCATTTCTTCTGACCAAAAATACAGCAGTTTCCTATTTTGGTGAGTTTATTTCATCATTTGTTATTATGTGATTGTAAAGAAGATCGATTTGTGTTGATGTTAATTGGCTATTTTACAAGTTATCTAAAATTGAGGCATATGTTGAATTGTTTATTTGTCTCATCTGTTTCTTGAGAATAATAGCATGTTTTACTAACAGCCATAATTCTTTGCTGCTGGTATTTGTTACTGTTCAAGTGTTAATTGATTGTAAAATTTGTTGTTGTTTAGAGTTTATTTTTGAAAGTGTTGTTTTTTTAATATTAGGGTAGTGATATAATAGTATAGTAACGGTGGGAGTTGCATAAAGTCTCCAGAAAATTTTATGTTTAAACCTGCAAATAGCATAGTATCATTTCAGTTAGGTTTTGCTTCTTTGATATAAGCATGAAATTGCATTAGAAGCTTTTGACCGATCATAGATATTTATCCGATAGGTCCCTTCGGAAGAATAGTAGATCTTCATTTGGATCTTGAAATATATTCCAGATTCTTCTATCATATATGTCAGTAAGCTTTTTAGGACCGTTACGCCTCTCTGACCACTTTCTACAAAACTCCTCAAAACCCTTTCGGTTGTACAATAATTGTAGTTGGTGTTTTAAAGAGATTGATATATAATTCCATTGCTTATAGGTACTTTTTTTGCAATGAAATTATTGCAAGAATGTATTTGATTGGCCTTAAAAAAAAATATTAATTTTTTTTTTAAAAAAAAACTGAAAAAAAAATTTTTAATTTTTTTTTTTAAAAAGAGAAAAAAAAAAGAAAAAAAAAAATATTAACCATTGGATAGTTTGGAAGGTCTTGGAAGGTACAATAGTTTACTTTAGAAACTATATTAGGTTTATCAGTTGACACGTCATCTATGTTGTATAATTTACAACATTTTTCACATGTTGCATATTTAATAATATGAGTACAGACACCAAGAGCCTTACGCACCATATTTAGTGAAGTAGGAAAAAAGAAATATTTTTCTTCATTCTTAAGAATCAGCAGATAATGAAGAAACTTTACCAAAGAATTAGTTTCAACCTTGGATTGCCGATACCTTTTTTGGCTTTTAAAAACCCAAAAAACAACACACAAAAAATCTTTTTTTTAAAATAATAATAATAATAATAAATAAATAAAATAAATTAAATAAATAAATAAATAAATATATAAACAACCTTCATTCGGGTCTACTAGTTCTATAGGCATCTCTATATTTTTATATGCTTCTGGTGAGTCAAAGTCAATTTCTTGGTCAGTTAATTCTTCCTCTTCGAAGTCTAAAGAATCTTTGATTAAAATTTCTCCTTCATCAGAAAATAAGTCACCTTCAATAATAGAGTATTGTGATTTTCTCTTTCCTTCAACCAGTTTTTGCCTTTTTTAGATTGACTTTTACTAATAAAACTATAATATTCTTCTAACAAAGAAACAGCAGAATCATTGTCGGAGCTATTGGTTTGCATGTCTATTTCCGGAAGGTCTTCTGGAAGGTCAAGGTCCACTTCCGGAAAGTCCATTGTTGCTGCTACTTTGCTTGAAGATTTTCCAATATCAAGATAATTTCTTGCCAGAATTTCCTTTTTTACCATATGGGCTTTTCTTGTTCGAGAGTCAACAAGTTTACCTTTACAAATATCACAATTGCAAGGTCTAAAGTTGCGATTTTTTGAATCATAGTTGTTTGACTTTTCGATAGTCTTTTTGACAATAGAATTCCTTTGTTTATAACCCATTATGTAAGATTAAAAAAATAATAAGGTATGAAAATATATGAATTAGATAATTTATAATGAAAGAATATAAGCAAAAGAATATATAAGCAAAAGAATATACGAGCGAAAATAAGAACTAAGAAGGTAACTTTATTTATATACGATTCGAATTTTTAATGAATTTATTGGAATGCCAATATGACTATAAAACTTTGAGCTATTATTATATAAATGACAAATATACTTTTTGTTTTAACAAATATACTTTTCATTTTGATAATTATACTTTGGTTTTTTGTTAATGCTGTTAATGCTTAATGATCGGTTTTTGAATTTTATAAAAAAATTAAACTTATATATATTTTTAATATGAATGAATATACAGTGATTAAAACAAATAAACTATAAAGGTATAAATATTCCAGTAGGCCTTTTATTTATTTTTATGTAAACAAATTAAACTTTAATAATATAAATTTAATTTCCGATAATAAATTAGCCTTATACTACGTAACAAAGAAAAGTATCAAATAAACAATAATAATAAAGGTATCAATATTTCCGGTAGGTTTTTCATTTATTTTTATGTAAACAGATTAAACTTTAATAATATAAATTTAATTTCTAATGACAAATTAGCCATACTCTAATGGCGAAAAGTATCAAATTGGCCTTCCAGAAGTGGACTTTGACCTTCCGGAAGACCTTCTGAAAATGGACATACAAACTAATAGCTCCAACAATGATTCTGCTATTTCTTCATTTGAAGAATATTATAGTTTTATTAGTAAAAGTCAATCTAAAAAAGGCAAAAGGCTGGTTGGAGGAAGGAGAAAATCACAATACTCTATTATTGAAGGTGACTTATTTTCTGATGAAGGGGAAAATTTAATCGAATCTAAAAAAGGCAAAGCTAGTTAACTATAAAGGTATCAATATTTCCAGTAGGTCTTTCATTTATTTTTATATAAACATCATAATATGAATTTTATTTCTGAGTTACACAAATGAAAATAAAATTCAGAAATTGCAAAAAGTATCAAATTCTATATAGGCATCAATATCCCAATAGGTCTTTCGTAAATTTTTATGTAAACAAATTAAACTCGCATGTTACGAGTTTATTTCCTGATGACAAAATTAGCCATGAGATTGTTAAATAAACTATAATGTTGTCAGTATTTTGATAAACAAATAAACTTATATAATATGAATTTTAATTTTAATATTATTTACTATGTATATATATTATGCAATGTCTAATTAAAAACAAAATGAGTATCGTCAAGGAAAACCTGTCATCAGAATTTCAATTATATTTGGTACTGGATCCAATTTATGTAATTTAATATAGAATTGTATCTAATACAAAAATATAATTAAAATCCTGTTGACAGGTTTTCTTTTAATATGATCTGACAAAAATCTATAAATAAGTTATGCTTTAGGCATACATGAGCAGATTTTACTCTTTCACTCAAAAAAAAATATATTATACTTTTTTTTCAATACATGTTAGTTGATTAAATTTTTTTTTCGTTCATACTTCATTTAATAATTATTAGTCAATTGTCATTAAATTTTATATACTAAATATTTCACAGAAAAAATATATATAAGTAATGTTTCTTTTGCTCCTCGCTTCTTTTAATAAATAAACCGAACAAATGATATCTCAATCAAAAACAATTTTGTTATATATATTTTTTTTTGCCTTTTGAAACAACTGATATCTCATTTAAACAGACTTTTTTTTTTTTTACCTTTTTGATAAAATGTATAGAAAAAAAACGTATAAAATTAACATAGTGATCAAATGTCGTTCCATTTCTCCACCTTCTCGCAGCAACTATTGTTCAGCACCAATGCCTCAACAAAGAGGTAGAAGTCGTGTTCGATCAACAACACCAACTAAACAAAGCCATCAAAGTCGAGATAGAAGGTCTAGATCTAGGCCTAGGCCTAGGCCCAGGCCCAGGTCACCATCTTATGAAAGAAGCCATAAATATTCATGTTGTTCTAAAATTCTTGAAGAAAAAAATTCGGGTATAAAAGCTATTTTTATTTTATTTTTTTAAAGTTTTTGATAGATAAAGCTTATATACATTGACATGTCTAACAAACCTTTCTATAGAGATCAATTTTTTAAAACAAGCATTAAATTTTTTAATTAACGAAGTTAAAGATCTTAAGGTACAAATGTCAAGACCAGGAACTCCAGCTGTACCTTTGAATAGAGGTAATAATACTCTAGGTGTTCATTCTGACAATGTTTATAATACAAGTAATATTGAAGATGCTGCTAGTACTACTGGACTTTCCTGTCCATTCAATAATATTGGGCTTTCCGACCTTGAAGAGGATTCAGTTGATTTTAATGTTTAAAAAAAGAGTCAACAACAATCAACTACTACTACTACTACTTACTGAAAAGGAAAAAATAAGCAAACAAATAATGATGAACCAAATAATTATAATTGGTGAAAACCATCATTAAGCCCAGAACCACCCTCCAGATATAAAAAATGGATCGAGTATTGTTGCAAGACATGGATAAAGAGCAATATAAACTGTTTCATGTATATAATATTATAATTTTTAACTGTCTGTTTAATGAATGTCTAATTTCTGGTTTATTGATTGTCTAATATAGGATAAGGTAATCCAAATTTTAAACAGCCTTGATGATAATCTGAGCATTGACGAAACAAAAAAATGGTCGAATATATCTTAGTACATAAACAAAAACATTATACCAACTATTAGTAAAGGCTTGGACAGTCAGTTCAGGTATAATTTAGGTGAAATAAAGTACGTTCTACAAAGCCTTCACCACTATCAATGCGAAAAATAGCAGATCGAGCAAGATCCGGAAAAGGCAAAGTTTGATAAAAGACGTAAAGGAGTAAATACATGGCGTGGCGAAGTAAATATTTTTTTTTATACAATATAACTATCATTTTACCGGTATTGCTTGGAAGATTTTGATTAGTTGATTAGGTCAAAACAATCAAGTGCTCTGAAAATAACTGTTTGCTATAATTAATTTATAGAAAATAAGATGACATGTTTGATGCTTTAATCATATAGTTAATACCAAAGACAAAAATCTCATAGAACTTGCTCTTTCTATTAGCTGGAATAACTTTAAAGATGACCTTGAAGATATATTAAACAAAAAAGGCTTCCACTTGGATGAAGTCTCAGAAATGGATGTTGAATGAACAGAATCCAAAAAATGAATAAAAATTCGCCTAGATTATAAAAAAAAAGATGATTATCATGTGATTCGGGTTTACGACAAACCATAGAGGTCTCAAAGGGTAAGTAATTATTATTATATTGCAATTAATTAAATTTTTATAATATTTTCTTTTATTTTTTTTTATTTTATTA
>CAJVPY010000959.1:0-21953 GCA_910591965.1 Dentiscutata erythropus
AATTTTAAACTTTATATTGAATGTAAATAAATAATTTTATACTCACCGACTAAATTAATGCGAATGAAATGAATTTAAACGTAATGGAAATAAGTATTTATGATCTAAATTTTCTTTATACTCACGAGCTGAATAAAATGATTAATGCGAATGAAATGAATTTAAACGTAATGGAAATAAATATTTATGAACTTGTTTTGTGAACTTGTTTTGCTGTTTTTAATTCCATTGATTAATAAATGTTCTAAATGTTCTTTATACTCACTAACTAAATTAATGCGAATGAAATGAATTTAAACGGAATGGTAAATAAGTATTTATGATCTTGTTTTGTGGATTGTTTTTTTGTTTTTAATTCCATTGATTAATAAATGTTCTTTATACTTACAAACTAAATTAATGCGAATGAAACGTAACGGTAAATAAATGTTGGCAGATCTTATTTATCAATAAATAAATGAATGAATGTTCTTTATACTCACGGGCTAAAAAAAAAATAAATAAATAAATATGAACTTAAATCGCCGATTTAGATTGATGAATTTATTTTATACTTACTCCCTAATAATTAAAAATTGTATAAGAAATCTCAATTTCAAATAAAGAAATTACAAATTATTATAATAAAAAATTAAAAATTAACTTACTTCTGAAACCATTTCACAAATTTATCCCAATTCTTTTCTATGCCAATTCCATAACAGTAACAAATGGTAGTTTTCCGAACTCCATTGGAATTACCCGCCTCAGCAGATTTCAGAAAATATTTAAACGCTTTTTGCTTATCGATTTCGACGCCAATTCCTAAATTATAACAATAACCAACTTGATACATTCCGTTAGAATTTTTCATTTTTGCCGATTTTTGATAATATTTGTATGCTTTTTTTTCATCCTTTTCTACTCCAATTCCATATTCGTAACAATAACCGAGCCAGAAAATTCCGTCTGGATCGTTCTTATCTGCCAAATTTTGACAATCTGAGAAATTCAGTTTGCTGAAACCATCGATCAATTCGGTTAAATTTTCGTTGGACATTTTCAATCAAAAAAAAAAAAAATGGATACAATTTACCGATACTGCTTTTTTTTATTTATAGCAGTTATGCAGCATCCTAAATTATGCAGGTGCAGTTTTCAGCCTACAAAAATTATTGGAAACTATGCTTGTTACACTAAACTCCTAACGAACAGTGCGAAATTTGGCTACCACCAATACATAAATTATATAAATTATATAATATACGTATGTACAGACGTATATAAAAAATTATAATAATATACTCTCATTGTAGTGAATCTCTCTTATGACTCTCAATACAAGTTGATTATTTATAATTGAATAATTTGGCTTTAAGATTTTCTTTTTTATTTTGAGAGTCTTTTAATTCACTATATTAAGAGGTTCACAATGAGAGTATTTTTTATATTTAAGAAAATCTTTTTGTCAAATATTTATTATAAAACAATAACTTGTATTTATGGCATGCCATATATAAATGATGATTTGAATTCAATTTTTGTGTTTATATAAAGAAAGATTTTTGAATATTTTTATTAATGCCAATTATTTGAATTTAAACTACTTTCAACCCAGATATTGTTTTGCTATTTTATATTATAAAAAAAAAAAAGATTTTATTTTATTGGTACCTTAAAATAATAATATCACAATTTCATAATTACTAAAATTATATAAATTTATACTTATTTTTTTAAACAAAATTTCTTCTTATTTCTTTAATAATTAGGTAGAGTTTCAGGTTGAAAGTGTTTAAATTCTTTTGGCATTATAGCATTAAAAATATTTAATTTTCTTTTTTAATACAAAAATATATTATTCAAACCATGAAGTTTATAGAGGGATTTTTCATGCCTTTATATATAAAAAATTTTATAAAATGAACACATAAAAAAATTTATTATTTAACAAGTAAACAATCCAAAATAGTATCAAAATAAAAACATGAATCTAAAAAAATGAGATCAAAATAAAATACACGAATCCAAAAAAAGAAATAGCTAAGTCAGTAAATACTTATTTATACATGCAACATATGAATTTTGTTTATTCTAGATCAGGTTGTATATGCTGATCAAGTTCCCAGAAATTTGTGTGCTGGGTATATAGTTAAGATTAGGAATATAAACATGATCGCGTTGCATATTATTTGTCTGCTTTAATTTGTACGTGGCTGTAAAATAAGTTTATTTAATCTACATGTTTAAAATATGCTATTCAGGTTCATAAATATTTACTATTTAATTTAATTTGTTTGCATTAACTTAATGAAAATTTATTGATTTATGTGTTTAAAATAGGCTAGTCAAGTTTATGAATGTTTACTTTTTACTTTCATTTTATTTATTTTAATTTAATGTGTGACTAAAGAAAATCTATCGATCTATGTGTTTAGAATAAAGTTATTTGAGTTCGTGACTACAGTATTTGCTATTTTGCTACTCAAGTTCATAAATATTTTCTAATTTCATTTTGCTTGCTTTAATTTAGTTCGTGACTATAAAAAAGAATCTACATGTTTAAAATAGATTCATGACTATTTATTATTCAATTTTATATTGCTTGTGTTAATTTAGGTGAGTATGATGAAAATTTATTAATCTAGTGTTTAAAATAAACTATTCGAATTCATGAATATTTACGATTCAATTTCATTTTACTGTTTTAGTTTAGTATGTGTTATAAAGAAATTTATCACTTTTTAAGTTTAAAATAAGTTATTCTGGTTCATAACTTTTTACTATTTAATTTCATTTGTTCGCGTTCACTTCTGCACTTAGTTGAGTATGATGAAAATTTATTGATCTGTGTTTAAAATAAAGCCATTCAAGTTTATAAAGATTTACTATTTTATTTAGTTTGTAATTATAAAGAAAATTTATCAATCTATATGTTAAATAGATTATTGGGTTTATTACTATAATTTAGGCGAGTATGATAAAATTTATTTTATCTAAATGTTCAAAATCAACTACTCATATTTCATGTTACTATATAATTTTATTTTGACATTTAATTTAGCACATGACTGTAAAAAAATATTAATGTGTTCAAAATAAGCTATTTATCATTTAATCTTATTTTGTTCGCATTAACTTAGGTGTATACATTATTTCGAAATTCTAATTTTTTTTTGAAAATCGCATATTTGACATATTTGACTCAAAATAACGTCCTAAATAACACGCCCCTCATAATGTTGAATTAATACGGTTACAGCATGTGCCGTATTATTTACCCGTAATTACTTTGTGCCGTAATGTCGTAATGCCGCAGTAATGTCTTTATGATTAACCATTAATTGAACCGGTGGATTCTCGATTTTGATTGGCTAACAATCAAGAATTACTTGGAATTTTACTTAGAGGTGCGAACCGTTTGCTGATCTAACAATTTTTGGCCCGCATTACGGTTAATTATTTCCTAAAACTGTTAAGATCAACAAACGGTTCGCCGATTTTTATTGATTTTAATATATTTTGCAGATCAGTATAGTATAGGTGGGCAGGTTAGTATAGGCCGATTTTTAGATCTATACTATACGGACCAGATATTATTATATATATGTAAGTATAATTTTGCAGATCCGTATAGTATAATTTTAAAAATCGGCCTATACTATACTGATCTGCTCACCTATACCATACTGATCTGCTATAATTTCTGAAATTTTAATACTTATCTTAAGCTTCACTTTCGAAGGCTGTTTTCATAAATTCTGGGACACCTAAAAATTTTCTCGTTTCCCAGAATCTTTTCAGTTTCGTCCGGTAAATTACCTAACCCTCCGGAAACTACATCGCTGTCTCCGGACTGAAGGTTCGAAATAGCGATGTAGTTTCAGAGCTAGGTAATTTACTGGATGAAACCGAAAAGATTCCGGGAAACGAGAAAATTTTTAGGTGTCCCAGAATTTATGAAAATAGTAATGATGCAGACATTTCTCAGAGTAGTGACATTATGGCTATGACGTAGTACAATCCCGAGGTTATATTGCCGTGAGATAGTTGTCGTGAGTGATGTAGTATGCCGTATAGCGTTACTACCCTGAAAAATTTCGCTGGTCAATCAAATTTCAGTAAACACAAAAAATAAATGGTTTTGTACGAAATGGTTCATTCACTTTACACAATTATAATCAATTTTCGTATATCATCCAATCAAATTGCTGAATATACATAAACAAGTCCTCTTTTGCCAATTTCTTTAACGTTAGATACCGTATAAGCGCAAAATAACCTACCCGTGCATTATTTCGAAATAATAGTTGATTTTCTAAATCCAATAACCCTAACTCTAATCTAACTCTAATTTAAACTAAACTATAAACTATAACCCTCACCCTAACCCTAACTATCTATAAATTTGCTTAAATTAGTTTAAATAGTTATTTTATATATTATAATCTTGTAATATTCTATTATACTAAAGATCAACCTCAAAGACAGATTACAAATCCGTTGCCAAGATCACAATAACATATCGTAAGCTGTAACTCTGGTCAAATTTGCAGATCATTTGGTCAGCTTTGAAGTCAAATAATTTCAAACCTGGCCAAATAAGCTGCAAATTTGACCAGAGCTACAGCTCATGGATTTTTTTTATTTATAAAATTCCACAAATCCGAAACCGTAATAAGGTTCATAAATTCTTACTTTATCTTTAAATAAGCGTGTAAATTCTAAAGATTAGAATTTTATTAAAGCTATATATATGGTATATTTTATTCGAATAACTTTATGTGCAAGAAAACAAAACTGTATTTCAAATTATAGTCTTTAATTTAAAATAATAAAGTACATGCGAATATCCCATATTGGAACTATTAATCATATGATATATAAGCCACGTGATTCAAATACGAAATTTTAAAAGAAACCGTTTATATCCCGGTCCGATTCTTTTTGAAAGAAAGATCGCAGATTTTATCTATATCAAACCGATCCATAAAATATCTTGAAATCACAAAAACTCTGAACTCCGTCAATTGTTTTATATGATATGGTTATATTCAATTCTAGAGAGGCTTTTACGAGAGGCTTATACCTCTACATAAATTATAAGATATGGCAGTGTACGGTAATTTCGATCGATTGCAGAGTTTACATTTATCATATAAACAAAGCATCAAATGTGGTGTTAAAGGCTGTGTTCTTAAGGCTTAGATATAAGTGTAATGAACGATAACGGGAATGCAACGCTTCTTCGTAATTTATTTATTAAATATAAGTGAATTGTGACTTACTAACCTTTCCTTAAAATTATTTGTCTGCTAGTGGCGAACATAGTCAAAAAAATTAAAAATTTCTGTTTATAATTTTCACACGCCTACTTTGTAAAATAATCAAACATATTAAAATGTTGAATAAACCCTTTCTATGTTTATCATATGTTTTATTTTTGTCGACGCTAGTATTGTCACAATCTCAAACTTTGTTAAACTTACCAACTCAATCACAAACTTCACCAAACATAACTCAATCTCAATCTTTGCCAAACATACCAACATCACTTCCGAGTCCTGTTATTGGCTTAAATAATTCTCAAATTAACATAAACACATCAGATCCAGATTCTTTACTAGATCCTAGGGTTTATTCGATGTTGATCAGGAATAAAACGTATCCGAATACTAATGTTAGAATATCGGCTTCAATGAACTTTTTTTTTTTTAGCAATATGGATTTGATTAATAAATTTTTATATCCTTTTGCTTTATTTTCAGTGCACATATATTTCAACTCCTCGGCCAGAGGATAATATTAATATAAATGGTCGACTAATTCATTGGGAATGTCCGGCTGGGTAGTTACTCATAATCAATGAAACAGCATTGAATATTTATTATTTATAAGTTATATTCACTATGGTTTTTTTTTCTTTTGATTTTTATATTAGATATTTTTGTCTCGGACCTAACAATACTAATACCGTGAATTCTAATGCTAGCACAATGATTAAATGTCCACCTGGATTTTTTTGCCCGGAGAATTCTGGTAAATAATGATCTGGGTATATTAGATTATTATATGAAGCATTCAATACAACAACAATAATAATAACAATTAAGAATAAATAAGAATAAATAATAATAACAGATAATAAATAATAATAATAAATAATAATAATAATAATAAATCTTTTTTTTTTTTAATAGCGCAACCGGTATATTGTTGCCCAGGTTATAATTGTTCTTTAGATGCCACAGACATAACAATGTGCCCAGCCGGTAAATATACAATTAATTAACCTTACTTTTTTCATATCGCGTTAATTAGTTAATTGCTATTAAAAATTTTAAAATCTTAGAATATGTTTGTAGCCTTGGTACCGTATATCCAGTATACTGTGACCGCCTGGCAATCTGTCCTCCAGGCTCAAGCAAAGCAAATAAATTCTTGGTTTTCGTATTAGTATTTCTTATTGCGATATTAATTATAGTGTTATTCCAGATTAAAAAAAAAAGGGATATATTTAAAAATGCAAAATATAGTAAATTATTAACAGAACAAAAATTGCGATTAGAAAGAACTTTGGATCCTGTAAAAAAAACTTTTGATATCGAATTTGAAAATCTAGGATTAGTGCTGCCATCTGGTATTGAAATTATGAAGGTATAATTAGTTATATTTACTATATGTGGGTTTTTTGAATCTTTAATTTATTTTTCATTTTTTTTTTATAAAGGGAGTTACGGGGAAACTTACTCATGGAAGAACGTGCGCAATTATGGGACCATCTGGTAAATTATTGTCAGATACTTAATAACGATAGTAATGACGATAATAATAGTTAGTGATATAGTACTTAGAGAGTAGAGATAATAATATAATAAAACAATAGATAGATTTATTCGTTTAGCATTTAATACAAATTGATTGAATAATTGCTATTTAGGTGCGGGTAAGACTACTTTCGTGTCACTTTTGACCGGCAAGGCAAAGCGAACAAGCGGCAAAGTAAAAAGTAATTAGAGAACAATATTTAAACCTTAGATAATTATATTTATATATTTATATATATATATATGTGATAATTTCATTATCTTGTTATAGTCAATGGCGTACCTGATTCATTGGAAAAATACAGAAAACTTATTGGTTTCGTACCTCAAGAGGGTATGTTATTCACTTATTTGAATTTCGATTACTAATGTATTTAGCTTAATTTTAATATTTGATTCATAAACTCTATAGACGTGATGCTTCGTGAATTAACTGTACGCGATATATTAGTGGTACGTCGTTGTCACAATATTGATAATTTTAATTATTAATAATGGTTTTGTTTTTGGTTAAAGATTTATTTCAACGATATTTCAAATAATAGCATTCTGCATTAATGAGGTTACCAAGTGATATGGATAGAGCAGTAAAGAAGCAAAAAGTCATTGAGGTGATGGAATTTTTAGAATTAAGTCATGTGATGGAGTCAATAATCGGAAACGAAGGTAAATATCAATTCAATCTATTTATTTAGATTTATTCATAATTTCAACAATGTATTTATTAAAATTTTATTGATAGAACAACGTGGCATTTCTGGTGGTCAACGTAAACGTGTAAACATTGGAATGGAATTAGTTGCTGAGCCATCCGTGCTTTTTTTAGTAAACTTAATTCTTTATTACTAACGTTAGTGTTATTACTATTTTTATATATTTTTGCTAAAGATGAAATTATATTTTTAGGATGAGCCAACTTCAGGCCTGGATTCAGCTACAGCACTTGAAGTATGTAATTTGTTGAGAAAGATTGCACATAGTCAAGGAATGACGGTAGCCGCTGTTATTCATTCACCATCTCCACAAGCCTTTAAAACATTTGATGACTTTTTATTATTGGGCAAAGGTGGAAGGATTGTATATTTTGGTCCGACAAATGAAGCAATGGAATATTTTGTGAGTCTTGGTTATCGTTGTCCAGAGGAAGAAAGGTATTAGTCAATTTATTATCATTTTAAAATTAATGAATGGTTATTATCTTTTTAAAATTAATGAATGGTTATTATCTTTTAAAAATTAATGAATGGTTTTATATCTTTTATTTAACTTATTCTAAATGTAGCCCAGCCGATTTTATGATGGAAGTGGCTGCCGGAAAAGTCCGCCCTGTTGATCGAGAAGATATTACAGTTCCTGATTTATTTGATGCATGGGAAAGATATTGTGAAACAGAAAAGGCAACGTTTAGTGATACTAAAATTGGTATTCCTGATGACGAAACTGAATCCCGTCGTAACATTTTCAAAACATTATGGGTCGAAATTTGTTTACCATTTTTTCACGTAATTCAAGATATTGCACTATACATATCTGATGTAACAATGGAATTATTTTTGTTCTTTAGACGTACACTTTGCTTCTGTCAGAGTGATCAAATTCGAGAAACTCCCAATGTATTTATTGCATTTATGTTGTTATTTAAAAGAGCTTGTTTACAACTTTATAGAAATAGAACACAATTCTTGTTGGATCAACTTTTACATCTTGGATGTGGAATTTTTATTTCTTTGGCAGTTAGTAATTTGGATTATATTGGGAAAGCACCTAGAGAGATATGTGAGATTACGCCATTTGTTCTTTTACCTATTTGTCTCAATGCTAAGGATTCAATTCAGGTACTCTTTTTTTTTAAAAAAAATTTTATGTGGTTGTAAATTCTTATCCATGATTATTTTTTTAGAATGTTGGAGTGTTCATGGCACTTGGTGTGACATTTGCAGGGATTAGTGGTACGTACCGTATTATTTGATTCTCTTTTTTTAAAAAAAACTTCCATCAAATCATAATTTCTTATTAATACATTAGCTGGAGGTTCAACGTTTGGCTACGAAAAAGTAGTTTACTGGCGAGATACAGCAGCAGGAATGCGCACCATTCCATACTTTGTAGCAAAATTAGTTGCTGATATTCCTCGTTTACTCATCGCAGCTCTTATGTTTTCGCTAGCATTTATTGTATTTTATTCATTTAAGGCCCCATATTGGCAAATTTATATTATTGTTTTGTTTACTTATGTCTCTGCATGGGCGATGGGTAAGTTTTTTTTTAAAAATTAAAATGAATTGTCAAACTATCTTGAAATGTATATACCGATATATATATATTTTTCATGATTAAATTGAAAAATTTTTTCGATTAGGGTATTTTATTTCAGCTGTAACCACAAAGGAAAAACTAAGTCTTGTTGGGACAGGGTTTGCACTTGGTTGGGGTATGGTATTGAGTGGTGCGACTCCTAAGTTGGAAGATGTTGAGAGTGGTGGTACCTTTGCCTATATAGAATGGTTATGGGACGTAAGTATTTATGTATCTTATATCTTTTTTTTTTTTTGATAAAAGCTTTTTACTTAAATTATTACATTTAGATTTCAGCACCAAGATGGGCAGTTGAGTCATTATATCTTAAAGAATTGGAGCCTAGGCTGTATGTATCATTTTACTATATTAAATATTTTAAATAACTTTGATAATTGAACATATCCTAATTTTATCTAACAGATGGGATGAAATTAAGACCCAACCATTGGGTCATACCTACAGCTTTAGTGATTATCCACGATGTTTATTGAATATTTTAATAATTGCAGTTGGATGGGCTGTACTTGCGTTTTTTGCCATGAAGTTGACTAATAGGGACAAACAAAAGTAACCTGATATAGTATCGGTATTGTGAAAAATAATAATAATTTTTTTTTTTTTTTTTTTTTTGTGATAAAACTTTTAGATTTTAAATATTTTTTTTAAATATTTATTTATAAACTAAGATTAATTTTAAATATTTATTCATAAACTAAGATTAATTTTTAAATATATACAGTAATTATAAACTTTTCGCGAGATTAACGAAATTGAATATTAAATTAAAAGTTAATGATTTGATTTTCAAGAATATAATTTTTTATTAAAGAATATTTATCGATATAAGCATTTAAAATAAGTTATTCAACTTCGTGGATATTTATTATATTATTATTATTTTATTCATATTTTATTTTATTCGTGTTAATTCAGATGTTTTTTATTCGCGTTAGTTTAGTCTGTTAAGTATTTAAAATAGGCCATTCAATTTCACGAATGTTTTACTATTTAATTTTAATTTTATTCACGTTAGTAAGCATGAAGAAAATATAATTAATGATTATAAAAGAGATTCTTATTATGAAAATATAAACATTGTAAAAATAAACCATATTTTGTCAAAGTGAATGCCGGAGGAACTAGTGAGGTATTGTTGAGAAAATAGAAGTTAGAGAAATGATTGAAACTCCCTATAACATTTATCACTGGAAGCCACCGGACGTTATTGGTGACGTTCCAGTTCCGGTCAATAACACTATATATGATCTATAAAAATTCTCTATTAAATATTACTGAACCTTCCTTCCGGTGGCAAAAAAAATGTGACTGGAAGAGTCTAGTGACAACTAGCCACTGGAATCATTATTTCTTCCAGTTCCAACTAGTTAGCTCCATGATTCCCACTAGACCGGTTTTGCAACAACACTGAGTCTGACATGATGACTCCAAAGCCGTAAACATCAGCAGCTGATGGAAATTTTTGACCTGATAAAACTTCTGGTGCAACTTAAAGAATGACGCCACAAATACAACCTTTGAATCTTTTTGATCCTTCTTTTTAGATAATCCCAGATCCGAAAGAGATGGTTATACTTTTACTAATACATTCATCCTGTAAAATATTACTACTATGCAAGCTTGCATGAATATGTCCTATTTGCGAGTTCCCATGAAATATCTTTAAGTAGGTTTAATTTAATTATCCGAATAATATCTTGAAAAAATTTTTTTTAAAACTTTTAATGGCATTCATTATCAGCATATTGAAATACTATCAAGTAGTGATGGGCACCGCGCGTGATCCACGCGTGTAATGCGCAGGATATATTGTATAATTCGGGCAGTGTCATAATTCAGGCCAGGTTCCGAAATAATCTGAGGTCTAAGTAAAATTTGACCCATTTTCCATAAGATTCCGAAATATGGGAAAGCGAATCACGCGTGTAATCGCGCGGGATTTTTGGAAAAACTGCCGATTGCCCATCACTACCATCAAGTATTCACTTTTTCTGTGTTCTTAGTTAATCCATATACCTTTGGTCTACTGCCGTAAGATCTACATTTCAAAAAATTTAGATGGGGTTTTGAGTGTAACGGTGCAAGGTAGTTCGAGTGCTTTGTATATTTACCTCAATTATAATCAATTTTTCGTATACCATCCAACCAGGTTGTAGAAACACAGGATTAACCTCGTCAATTTTTTTTTAACCTGTCAAATGGAATCCATTCAATCACACGTTCATACTTAGTTGTTCTAAGCTGAACCTCTTTCATGCAATTGTCAATTTCCTTTATTTCCACTTGTTCAACCTTGAACTGTTATGTCAGAATTACATGCTGGACACCGTCCCCCGTGATAATAAGTGTTCTTCACTAAATTAACATGAAAAAAATGAAATTCAATAGTAAATATTCATGAATTTTAATAGCTTTTTTTAAATATTTGGATTAATTACCAAATTAACGTAAATAAAACGAAATTAAATACAGTAGTGAATATTCATGAACTTGAATAGCTTATTTTAAATACTAAGATTAACTCACTAATAACTAAATTAGCGTAATAGTGTAATTAATTGCATAGTGAATATTTATGAATTTGAATAGTTTATCTTAATTACATGGATTAATAAATGTTCTTTTTTACTCACATGCTAAATTAACACAAAGAAATGAGATTGGATAATAAATATTTATTAACTCGAATAATTTATTCTAAAATACTTTAGTTTAATAAATGCTTTTTATACTCACTAAATAAATTAACCCAAATAAAATAAAATAAAATAAAATTAAATAGTAAATATTCATATTCTTGAATAGCTTATTTAAAGCCTATATTGATAAATGCTCTTGATACATAAAATAAAGTTAAATAATAAATTAGATATCAAAAAGCGTGAATAGCTTATCACACACTAAGTCGATACAAATAAAAAATAAATTAAATAGTAAGTATTCGAATAGCTTATTTTAAATATTTAGATAAATAAATATTCTTTATACTTACGGACTAAATAAATTTTGAGTTATATTGTTTGTTTATATAGATGTAAACGTTTGGAATGCCAAAGGTAGCTACTTTTCATGTTACCTTCACTTCATATAAAATTTGGGCTATACGTCACCACCATGTCACTGCCATATGTTCTAATGCTGCAGCCTTAATTGTTTAAAAATTTATACTTGGTATAATTTTTATAATCGGTATTCTCTAAAAAAAATTAAACAGTTTTAATAATTTCTAATTGTAAAATGCAAATTAAATTAATAAATAACTACTCCCAAACCAAACATAATATATATATTTTTTTAGAATTTTTTTGCACACTAATTCCGTATTTGTAACAAATGGCAGTTGTAGAATTGCTCCAGCTGATTTTAGATAATATATTTATCTATTTCAATTTCAATTTCTAAATAATGATATAACCAACTTGGTACATTTCATAAGAGATAGTCATCATTGCAAATTTTTGATAAAGAATAAATGCTTTATTTTATTTTCATCTTCATAATAATAATCAAGTCGTAATATACAGTATTTGGCATTTCAGACGATTAATTTCATTTGATCCAAAATGACAAGATGTTATAGACTATATGAAAGAAAAATGTCGAGTGTAGTACGTTTGGTCAAATAATGTAATCTAAATTTATATTAACTGTCAAGTACATACTACGTTCGCGTTCGTACGACGACCTATCAGATAAACATAGCATGTGATTTTTTTTATTGTATCTGCGGCTGGGAACTAAAAAAATAAAAGCAGATATAAATTATATTTAAATTGATGATCCATCTAATCAAAAAAATAAGTGCAAAGATAATCAAGTCTATTACGTACTATGACTATGTTACTCCTCATTATATCCTCTGCTACGTTTCGGATAATAAGAAATAGTAATCAGGATCGAGTAATTTTTATGCAAAATTGAATGGTTTCTTGATCCGTGATGACATCTATTTATTAAATTTACCATAATGCACATGATGCAAAGATTCTTTATTAAACACACCAATCATATTGAACCAAATTATTTTATTTGTCGATTTTTTTTTTTACAGTACGTTACGCCTTGCCTGTGCTTAAATCAGTATATCGATTTCGATATCGATATGAAAGAAAACCTGATATCGGGATTTCAATCCCGATAACAGGTTTTTTCTTGGCGGCACTCATATATGAAAGTAATGCAATTAACCAATTATACAGTCGTTCTGATATGCATTATTACACATACCTCGTTAAGGGATAATTTTTTTTTTACGTGACTGTAAATATATTTCGCGTTAATAAGTTTAAGTGTATATATAAACCCTTATTTTTGATTTTCTCCATGCACAGTTAGGTCACTATATACAATAATTGGATGACGATTAGGCATATGAAAATTTTTTTAAGTAAATACGGTATTAAATGCAATCGTTATGCAAGTATAAGACGCACTTTTAGGTTAAGTATACTTAGGTTATTTATATTATTGTTGTTTTATGCAGACTGGAAATTATTAAATTACTTTTTTAAGACATGCTTTTGTAATATTGTTAATGCAAACCAGAGTCATTCTTTAAGACCTTTTAAGAGATGATAGAGTTTATTTTCGATTATGACGATGGATTTTTACTATTGAGTACCAAGTATGTAAATTCATTGTTTCAGTAGAGTATTTACGGTTTGAATTTACATTTGAATTCAACGACCATAAATATATATATATATAATACGTATATTTATACATATATATATTATATGTATTATTTATATAACTACAGTATATAGAGTATTATTATATTTTATTAAGAGCTAGGAATCTAATAAACTACGCAGATTTTAAGTATATTATGATTAATAATCTATACATGTTTTTATACAAGCTATTCTTAATTTCCTATTATGAATAATTTATACAAGTTTTTATACAAGCTATTCATAATTTCTTATTATTCACCATCATATTTACAAGTATCTCCGACTTGTGATTGCTTATGATGAATCGATCAGAATCGAATGTTTTAATAAAAGTCATTCGATTCTAATCAAGATAATACATATATATGTGATACATTGTTTGTACAGTACGTACGTACGTACGTACTAAAAAGTTTAAAATCAGGTGGTTAAAAAATTAACATTTAAAGCGTTTAATATTAAAGTTAAATTGAGAACTACTATAGATTACATATTAAAATATCATATTCCGACGACTCATACCTAGATAATTTTATGCAATAAAACAATCAAAAGTAAAATAATTTATTAGTTAATAAACTTTATAACTTTTTGATAAAAAGATTCATGATATCTTTAAGTCAATCATTACTTTAAATCAAAGATTCGATTGGGTTACAAATGTGATGTCATATATAATACGTTTAGGAATTATAAAGATCTCTTTGTAAGCCTGCTTATTTCATTATAGAAAAACCATGATTTTGAGTTTTCTAAATTTTACAGATTTAAAGTCATCAAATTTCACCTGGCGCATTTACATCTTCACAATACTATTTATTGAAATATCAATCGGTATTGTTTTTTTTTTTTTTAATTATTATTACTTTTTTGTTTCTTCCTTACGTGAAAAAATAATTGTTGATTAATTACTGTACAAACTTTACATGTCTGAAAAATTTTCTCTTCTTATTATTTACTTTCAATTACTTCCACACAAGATAAGAAAATCCCTTATTAAATGTAAAAATAAAGTTAATATTGAAAAAATGAAACATTCCTCTGAACGATTTGATGATGAACATGACGAGCAAAAATTGGATTTTGACATAATATTTGATAATCCACACCTCATTCGTTTATACAATGAATTTGAGAAAAATCAAAGGTTTAATAATTTACAATGAAGATGAATTATTTATGAAAGAGCGACTGAAAATAAACAGGTTAATTTTATATATATATTTAATTTTTCACGATCTTTTAATTTTTCACGATCTTTTAATTTTTCACGATCTTTTAATTTTTCACGGTCTTTGATTTCTCACATCTTTTAATTTAAAAATATAAATAGAATCATGAAATGTCGGTTAATGTCAGTAAAATATCAGTAAATGTATGGTTAAAAAAAAAACTCGGAAAATTGCGTGGAATCTATTGAATATGTACTGTATATAAATATTTTGCGCAAAGTTCTGAAACCATTAATTGACAAAGTGATTGATCGGCTGATTGATTGATCGATTGTTTGTTCGATTGAAATTTGCAAGATTACTGTATGAACATTATCGTTATTTAGAAATAACATGTAAATATATATATATATTTGTGTAAATATGTTGAATATTGAATTATTGAATCATTTATTATATTGGATATAACTTATTCATTTTATTGAGTTAACGCTATTCATTAGTTTTATGACATCTATGTTCTGGGGCAGCAATAGTTAAATTATATTGTATTTTTTCTTTAAAAAATAAAAATAAAAAAAAGCTTAAATATCATTCTACAATTTTCCCGTCGAATATTTTATTAGATGTTTTTTTGGTCATTATATACGCATGTCAGATATTTTTTTTCGCTGGATTATAATAATAATTTCAAATGATTGAGCGAATTATACTGTTCATTGGACATTCCGTCAAAACTGGAGACCGACGCATTCTAGTAAACAAAAAAAAAAAATTCGCTCTAGCTATTGCTTTTTTTTTCAGAATAACGATAAAGTAAAAATATATGTACTCGAAAAAAATACGTGATATATGAGACTAGTTTCGGAAAATGGGTCGTTTTTGTATGCATTTCTATTAATGATTCGAGTTACTATACGTAGAAAGGTTCAGTAATCTATGGAGTAATTTTAATTCTTATACATATATGTTTAGTTAAAGCATGTCAGAACATAATCTAAGATAGTAAACACACGATATAATCTAAAGCAAGTATATATGAAGAAAATGACTTGCAATTACTTAACTATATATTGAGTTTTTGAATCTTAAAAATATATTATTATTCAGATTTTCGAACTGTTAATACGATTAATGCATATAAAAATTTTAACATTTCCTTAATAAAAAAGCTATGAAAAAAAATTTTACAATAACAACCTACATAGTTTTAAATAACGCGGTTTATGAAATGTATCGGCAGTATACTATAATTGTCCCGAAAATAATATATCCGACTACACTGAAAAAATTAACAGAAATACATGATTTCATCTAAATGCACTCTTCAATTACCGTTAATCTGAAGTTAAAAAATAATTTCTTTGTTTTCATAATATAGAACTTTAAAATTAATAAGTCTAAAAACGTAATTCGCGTGTACAGATTTACACTAATCTAATTTCAATCACTTTTGTCTGTGATGATAAAACAATAAAGCCAACCGGTTTTAAACGGCCGACTTCCGACTTCTTTATTACTGCCAAGAATTAATCGGCAGGTTGGTTACCCTCGAATCTATAGATGGGCAAATGCAAAATTACAGCTTATGTTTTAATATTGGTCGAAATTAGTAGCAAGCTCCATATCTAATACGTCATGACAACTAAGTACATTTTGCAGAAATGGTATCTAATGATCCTGGTTGAAACACCACCCTAGATGTAACAGTAGCGAAGTGAGAGAAGCAAATACCTTTTTAAAATTATGATTTTTTTTAAAAAAAATATATATTATTTACAGGTTTATAAATTATACCTTACCAATCTGCAAATCTCTTGAAATTCGATCATTCAATTTGACAAGATAATAGTTATCTGTTTGTTGATAGCAGTCTATGGAATCCTACATAATAACAGATATTAATAGAAAAATTTAAAAAGAGCTTTTCTAAACTTATGATATCTCTATATTTAAATTTTAACTTTATAAAAAGATTTAGTATTGAACGAGCTAATAATTACAAACGTAAAAATTAAATGTAATTTCAAATTAAAAAAAAAAAATTTTATTTAAAAATGCAATTGTAAAAAAATTTTAAACTCATTAATTACATCAGTTTTCATTATCTAAAAAAAAAAGAATAGATATATAGTATACTTTTTTATCCTCAGAATATCAGAATATAAATTTATCAAACTTATAAAAAAAAAAAAACTAAATAATATCTAAAAATAATTCATCACTAAATGGTGTTGATTCCGTATCATCACCGGTTCCTAAAGCTGATAAGTTCCAATTCTGCTCAATAGTTGGTACAAAACTATAATGACTATACCAACCGTCATCCTCATGTTTCATTGATTTCAATACGTTTGGCCCTATAAGGACTGTATAAATATGATTATAGTTTGTTAAACTATCTAAATACTTGGATGATTCGTCAAACGTTATAACTAATAATGTTCTAGAATTAATTAATAATGATTGAATTAATGGAATAAATGTGTTTTTCAGGTATCTACTGGCATAACTTAAGTCCTTATCATGACCACTATTGACCGTATTAGGCCTAATTAAATATAAATGAAATAAAATAAAATCATTAGAAGAAGAAAACTTATAGAATTTATAAAAAAAAAGTAATATTAAGTAATATATTCATCATATTGTTTTTATAATTAAACTTACGAATAAAAAACATATTGCGGAACAGTTCCATCTTCAATATCTTTCTTTAATCTATCCGCATTCACAATGTAAATATATCTTGAAGAGTTTGTTCGAATTTGATTCATTGAAATAAATGGATTATGCTTTCGGACATAAAGTTTATCATCAGAATGACTTTCACTGAATCCATTACCTATTAATAATGAATATGAAATGTTAAAAAGCGTTATTTTTATGAAATATAAGATGTGGATTAATTGGTAATTTTCGGTAATATTGTTCATAATTGATAGAAAACACCCATCATGATAGTTACCAGGATAGTTTTCTATATAAGCCTTCCATGAAATTCCTTCTTCTTCCAATAAATCTGGAAGTGAGGCACCTTCTACATCTTGATCAAAATCTGTAAGCTAAAATACATAGACTAAATTTAAAAAAAAAAGATTTATTTTGATCTAACAAATGTTTAATTATGTGTGATTCACATACCACACCACTTTTTGAAGCTCTAATCATTGCTATGTAGTTTGGTTGCGAAGGATGCCAGACTCCATGATAATTTGAAAGTAACATTCCTTGTGTGGCCTGTTTTAATTCATCAACAAAATGTTTTTTAAAAAGATAATTATAGGGATGAACGAAGAATACAAAAATTACATACGAGATAAGTCAAATAAGGATCTTTCATAGATTCTTCATAATAGGAATTTCCTAGCACAATTGTTATAATCCTTTGAAGATAATTATGATTAAAAAGAAAAAAAGTAACGATTAATGATTTTTAAAAGAATTGATTCTGATATATACATATATAATTTTTTTTTTTTTTTAATCATTTTCCATACCGATCAAAATGAACTCCTTTAACTAATTGAGATGCATT
Source organism: Dentiscutata erythropus (assembly GCA_910591965.1). Classification (NCBI taxonomy): domain Eukaryota; kingdom Fungi; phylum Glomeromycota; class Glomeromycetes; order Diversisporales; family Gigasporaceae; genus Dentiscutata; species Dentiscutata erythropus. The sequence continues at coordinate 18,509 of CAJVPY010000959.1, forward strand.
AACAAGGAATAAAATATTAATAATGAATATAAAAAATGTTAAAATTTTGAAATTATTTAAAACCATGATTTAATAAATATTAGTTAAAGTGAATTATTGAATTCTAGAAAAGAACTTTAACTATATACAATAATTTTTTTTTTTTTTTATCATTAAAAGATGATGATTCGATGTCTATTAACGTGGCACATTAAGAAAATAAAGAAAAATCGAATTGGAAAAAAAAGGAGAAATGATCAAATGATTGTAGAAGGCTTAGCAAACAAAAACTCGATAGTCTTATAATTTTGAGGCAGAAAACATTGTTGTGTGACCTATAAATCAAGTAATAACGGATCCTACTAATTAGGAAAAGTTTATTATTTATACGTCATCGTTAATCGTTATTAATCTCCACTTTTTTTTTGAAAAAGAATTTTCCTTTAGTGCAATATTTATATTTTGATGGCTTACTTATCCAGCTCTATATACTAAAATGAAAAAGCTCAATCTCGGTCTTTAATGTTCCCAAATCTTTTGGATTTTTCCTACGTTTGGCATTAATTTTAATTCTATCTGCCAATTTCACCGGGACTTGAAGGAGCATAGGAACACTCTTGGTGAATAGTCAATAATGATAGTTGTCAACTTATCGGCTCAACTATGATATTTCTCTCATTTTTGGATACATAATTGCTGAATGATCGTTTAAATAAAAATAGTGTGAAACAAAAACCAGCAAGTAAAATCGATGTTTTTTTTATAAAAAATAAATAAAAAAAGACTAAAAGAGCAAGGTTAAAATTGTTATTTAACTTATTAAGGTTTAACGCTGTTAAAGTTACCCAAAATGATTGTTATTTATAAAAAATTTTTATTATATAGCTATTAGATCATACAAAATTTAATACGTATATAATTGGGGATTTTTTATTTTAAATTTTGACAAAAAATTCTTATAAGTAATTTCGATATAATATTATATATATAGTTGGTTAAATTAATATACCAGGAACGGAGTGTTAACTCGATTGATAATAAGCATGATTCTTTGTTCTTAAACTTTACTTGTGGCTACCTCACATGGCTTCATTTATTATCATTATCAATGCTATTTAATCTGTCTGTATATGTTGAAAGCATTCTGGATAGCTAACTTATACATGCACACAAATATATAATACGTACTACCAAGAAATATATCAGCAAATTATTTGATTTACTGCTGATTAATAATAAAAGTACGAATTAGTATAAAATTTAAAATTTAATTATTTGATTTACTGCTGATTAACAATAAAAGAATTAGTATAAAATCTTAAAAAAATGTTGCATAAAAAATTGTTTCTTATGCACAAATATATAGCCCATAATATTTTATTTCTTTGACTAAAAATATCATCATGTATGCTTGAAAAACACATGCTCTATAATTACATGTTCTATAATCGAAGAAAATCGAAGCAGATCGAAGCAAATCACATACTTTTTTGCGATTTGCTTCGATCACAGCAAATTATAGAATTTACACGTCCCTGGATTCGCTAAGTTATACACTCAAAACCCAAAGCTGGATTTTATTCTATTGGCATTTATATTACCAACTTACTTTCTGTGTCCTGGTTACCCGATCTTAATTTTTTTATTTATGAATTTAATTGTATAAATCATTTCAATCATATTATATTAGCTGGCAAGTATAAATATCAGTAAATTTAATATTACTCCTCACCATTACAAAAGTTACGAACATATGCTTATGAAGAATTACAAAAACTAGTTCATGTAAAACTTCCTTTCACTGGAGATCCTGAAACTATCGAATTGGTCCTCGAAAATGCATGCCCATTGATTAAAATATAGACCTCGAAAATGCATACCCATTGATTAAATATATTTTGAGACAGTGAAAAAAATGTTTGATTCAACGATAGACAAAATTATCAAGTTAATTTAATAAACAATTGGATCAATTGTTAAAGCTTCCTAACAGGCGTAAATGTAAAGCTATGTTCTTGGTAGGAGGATTTAATGAATCAAAAAATACTCGATAAAAAGAGTTAGGAATAAATTCCAATGACGTGTGCCCTATATTACATACGATAGCAGCTATTGTTAAAGATGCGGTAGCATACAAATTAAATATGGTCTTGTTGAAATTCGAGTCTTGAAATCGTACGAAGTTGAGGTAAAAGCAGATTTTACATTTGTAATGATCCATTTGGACTTCGGTAAGTTATATTCTATTATCAATAAATAATAATTCGCAAATTCTACTATAATAATATTTTAGATCAAGATTTGGAAGTTTGATATTTTAGTAGTTAAGGAAACAAACGGTTCTGTTAATCAGACCTTTGTAAAGAGTATAAACCAATAAATCTAAACAAAACAATAATAGAATTTAAAGTATGATGTGCCATTTATATGATACAAGTCAAACTCGTTATAGTGAAGTGGTCGGTTCCATTAATAAAAATTTTTTAATAATTCACTATATAGAGATTTTATTAGTAAATTCACTATATCGAGAGAATTTTATAGACTGGCCTTGGGTCCAACTTCACTATATCGAGATTTTAATTAGTCTTCACTATAAGTTCACTATAACGAGTGTAACTTGTACCTGAAAAATTTTAGCGTACAGTACGTACAGCACGTACTGTACGTATAGTTCTTTTTCTGGAATCTGATTGGCTGGAACAAGTAATCGGCACAAATTCTAGCGTACAGTACGGTCGACCGAGATGTCACGCAGATCAGGTGAATAAATTTTTTACTATGAAATTTGAGTGATCGACACTCATATAAAAAAATCGATTTTCATAGTAAATTGCAACGGTTAGACATTTTCAATCATTGTTTTCAGGGGTTTCCTAAAAGGAAACTACACTTACAGGATGTAGTGAGTGTTTAGAAAGTTAAATATTATGCGATGAGTAAGTTTAAAACAAGATAAAAAAGTAAAGTTAAAAGAATCTTGCTTACAAAGATAGCCTTTCGTTTCATAATCTATAACACCTGCGGTATTGACATTTTGCTGATTTACAAAGGTATTTTATGTAATATAAATATTCTTAACAACTTTACTCTATTTTTAAAAGCTTTTTAACAAAAAAAAACAAAGTACTAAAGTATTGTTATTATGTTTTATTTTCAAGGACAAACTATACATTGAATTAAAAGATTTAAGTAAAAAAAAGGTATTACTATAGCCACTTATACTATATGAATTTATAATTAGGTTTGTTAGAGATTAGTTTAGTGATAGTGTTACAATGCTATGGCCTTCTTTGTAACCACATAGCACAGTAACAAGGTCACCCGGTGCAGGGATTCTGCTACTAGAATATACATGGGGTGAATGTGGAGTACAATTAAGTATCCATAGCAGAAGGTAAGCAGTTCGGTATTAGGATAGTGTATTTTAAACCTTTATTTATTATAGGACAAGAGGATAACCTCC